>ML782397.1:352097-369392 GCA_009831015.1 Picea engelmannii | reverse complement strand
AAAAGGGGAGCTACTATTGACAACAAAAAAGTTGAAGAAGTTCGAAAAAAGAACTGAAAAATTAGATGAGATCCTTAGTAGTCAAAGATCTCCAAACGACAAGACAGGACTAGGTGTTATAACCCTAAAATGCACCACACATGCTTACTTGGCATCGGGCCTACTCATATCCAGTCCTTGCCAAAGCCATGCTGAATAAACTCTTGAAAATCCTCTTAAAACAAGTAAAGCGCGCCCTAACCCACTACTGCACACGTTGGAACGCTGGCATGCCCACTACTGCACGCGTTGGAACGTTGGTTGGCCTACTACAGCCCGCGTTTACCTAACAAAGCACAAAAACAGGAAAGTTGCCGATGGGATGAAAAGATTTGGGTCAGTTAACTGGAACTCCTAGACATGCATGGCCGAGAGTTCGTCCAAAACCCTAGCTCCTTCTAGCCTATAAAAGAAGGGGTAGGGGTACTATTTGGAAAGGGAAAAAGATAGCAAAGAAACTCTGCCCAATTGCCGAATCCATTTGTCCCAACCCTTTAGCCTTTCCCCAAGCTTAAGGAGAATTCAAGCAAATCAGTTGGAGGACAAAGAAGAGGAGGAGCCCAGGATCAGGATCGAGGAACGGTGGCCGGTCTCTATCATTATTGTAAGTTGATTCATCTTGAGATTAATAAAAGAATACTTTTCCTGTCCCAATACACGAGTGATATATATTTTATTCGATTGATTCTTAATCTCTAACCCTTAGGTAGAAAAATAGCATGCATGTGTAGTGTTTTGTCTTGATTGCAGGATTGACTTTGGAAGGAGCAGCGAAAGTAAGAAGATAAAGTGCAACGGAGGATCTACATCAAACATCGATATAAAAGGTTAGTAGGTAGTTTCCATGCTTGTGTGTGAAAAAGGGGTTTGAGTATTGGGGTGATAGGTTTAAAGTGTTTTCTTTGAGGTCATGGTCTGCGTACAAGTTCAGCCCTAGATTGTTAGTCCGTAGGGTATTATTTCCCAACAACAGAATTGGCGACTCCACTGGGGATATTACTCTTAGGGTTTTCGGATTTAAGTGAGGTTTTTGGGTAGTTTAAACGAGTAGATTCTCTGTTTCTTTGTTTTCTGTTAGGTCAGAGCTAGCAGGGAACTTGGTTCTTAATACCAGCTTTTCCTTGACTGTTGCTTGACATTTATTAACGGGACACACAGAGGTACACGCGGTCTGCAGAAGGCCTGCACGCGTGTAACCTGCGCCCTAACCTTCTGTAGCCCGTGTTTGAACGCTTGTTGCAGAGGTTTCAATAGTGTGTAGGACTCAGGAAGCTTAAGAGGCAGTCTCCTCTTCCCTGTCAGAATTTTACCTTCTCAGGGGGCTTTCTGGATCCTGTCTGGGTCTTGCGGGTTCACTGTCTTGTTTTCAGTCTGCTTTATTGTGTTAGATTTTGCATTTATTTTTTCTTTTCTGTTAAAGAAGAAGCATCCAAGCCTTTAAGAGACCCTGGTTGTTGATACCAGAGGCCTTTTTCAGGTCTGGGCTGCCTGTGTGTTGTTTTGTCTTAGCATTTGTATAGACCCGCGGCCTGTTTAGGCTTAGCCCGCGGGTACCCGCGCGCTGTTATAGCTCAGCACGCGTTTGCACGCGTGTTGTTTCCGTGACAGTCGTGGGCTTGATTGGTTTCTTTTCAGCTTGGGTGGGGCAGTCAACCCTTTCTGTGGTGAGAAGTGTTCCTCTCAGGGGTTTGAGTCTAGGGCTACACAGTCAGCAGGTTAGGACCTCTAATCCTTAGCTTGTGTTTTTCTTAGTTGATGTTTTGATAGAAAAGACAAAAGAAAAAATTTGTTTTATGGTTTTTAGACAAGTGTTAGAATCGATGCTTTCTTGATTGCCTTTGTGCATCTTTGCACTGGTTCTTTGCGATCTGCGCTTTAAGCTAGAATTTTATTGTGTTTTCTTGGTTTTGTGCTTGTCGGCATTTTTCCTTTATTGCTTCATTTTGCAATTAAATAAAAAAAAAAAAAAAATCTCTTTTTCATTTTCTTCTTTGTTTGAAGATTGTGTTGTTGCATCAGTAGCTAGGAAGAAGTCTTTTTTCATAAGTTTTTTTGCAGTGCATTTAGTGCATAAGTAGCTCGCAGATTGAGCGAAAGTCCTTTATGTTTTTCTACAAGAAATCTTAGAAAATTCAAAAAGAAAAAGAAGTCTTTCTTGTTGAAAAGTTGATGGTTTTTTGCATTTTTTGTAAAAAAAAAAATTGTTTCCAAGCATTTCTTGTTCATTTTGCTTTGAGTCTTTACACATCATCAGTTTCACCTTCATACTTGTGACGTAAAAAAGCCCATTAAAAGAAACGCTAATTAAAAACTATTAGACTTTTGTTTGTAGGGTTCATACACTAGCTCAGGACTAGGGCCTTGGAATAGGTTGGAGAGTAAACTCTCCAAGGCCACTCTAAACCAAACATTGGAGTCTGTCATAGGGAGTGTAGAAGTCCAATTATGGAAAGTTATCCGGGACCCCCCTCTAACACAGGGGATAAACATGAGGTCGCGTAAGGAAAGGTAGCGGAGATAACCCCTCCAAAGCCGGACCGAGCGTAGTGGAGAACACATATCGAGGATTTGTTAAGGGATTCTGTCGTTTGCATTTTCCACGGGGCTTCGTGGGTCTTGAATCCGTTCGAGGTCCTCAGTTGTCTTCCAGACCATTTGCTCTCGATACCCTTGACAGGTTTCGGGCTTGATACCCTGCTCATTGTGGTCTACCCGACTATCGACTGTACCCGCCTGGTGACTGTTCACGTGCTGGAAAACTAGTTGCCAATCTTTTCTAGGGACATACACAGGTGACTGCGGGGGTATACCACGGTACCTAGGACAGACATCGGGCCACTCTTTGCAGAGTATACCTGGAGGGTGCTTCCGTATTCGAGTTGCACTTGCACCGGTAAGTTGATCTAGTGTTGGTTGTTGTAACTGTTCTTCAAAATAGTTAGTGATTGCTTGTCTTATCTCATAGGGGCTTCTTTTAGTGTGTGTTACTGTTTGTTCGTGTAGAATACCTTAGCGTGTCATGAATCTTCTCACACAGTGGAGGATTCAGAGCTCCGCCAGTCACAAAGGCTGCTGGGCCTGCCACCGGTTATACTGGAGCCACCCCCGCCACCATTGAGGCGGAAGCTAGACCAACAAGGGTCTTTCGAAGCAACAGGGTTTCTAACCATTGAGCCCGAACAAACCCCAGAGGAATCAATCGCCAATATTGGATCGGTTGAAACCCCAAACACTGATATCAGGACACCGGTTATTGTACCGGTCAAATTTACCGAACTCCTGTCAGTGCCTCATACAGCTATGCTAACAAAGGCTGCTACTTCCTTTGGGAATTCTTCCATTCCCACCACCGTTGCTACCACAGGAGAAGCATCTCCTAACTTCCCGCCATCGGTCCGGACCACCATGGCTCCGGCCGCAACTACGTCACAAAGTGGACCGACCCCATCTATCATGGCGGCCACAAATCCATTCACATCTAGTGCGACAAGCTCTCCGTTTTCATATGGTATGCCTAGTTCAGGAACAAGTCCTGCACTCACTCACTCCACTTTACAGACTTTGGGTCTGGGGGCAGGGAGCTCTAACGCTCCTCTGCAAGGTCAACTTGGGGGCATTCCTGTCCCCTTTAATGATTTTCCTCACGCTGGAGGTCATATTCCTCCTTCGTCCCCTTCGCTTGGTGGTCCGCATCAGCAGACCGCCGGGCAGCCCGCACACACAAGTTCATTTGGAGCTGGGATTCAAGGAACACCTGCACAAACTCAGTCGGTAGGTTCGTCACCGTTTTTTTGGAACGAGACGTTTGGTCACAACACTTTCACACCCACTGCTTTCCCGTCTGGGGGCACTCCCATATTTGGACAGTCTACTCCGACGCAGGGTACTATTCCTGCACCGGGGGCACATATACCAAGACCTTGGAACTCAGAACAAGGATCCGTTCCCTCCGCTGGAATGTCGTTCTGGGGTAATTCTTTCCACAGTCAATGGAACCCCGAACATACTGCTATGCCTCTCCCAACGGGACCGGCATGGGGCAATCCTTCCCAAAGTCCGTCAAATATGATGAATGCCCAACATCCTCTGTCCTTTATGGGGAATCAACCAATGATGTCTCCACAGATGCAAAATCCCTACGCTGGTCAGGGCCATGGTTTCTACCAAAATCCGGGCCAGCAACCAAACTCTTCATGGCAACCTGGTGCCAGTCAAACCCCAGGACCCTTTCTCCCAGGTTATCAGCAGCAACCTAAACTACCATTCTTGGCGATGCTACACTTTCCATATTTAACATGGTTGTTAAATGATCCTATCTGTCATGATCCATGTTCACCTCCTATGCCAACAAAGTTGCCTTCAGACATTCCCAAGTTCGAGGCCAAGCCTAACGAAGATCCAATTGATCACGTGACTACTTTCCATCTTTGGTGTTCATCTAACTCACTGAAAGATGACTCTGTCCAGTTGCGATTGTTTCAACGCACTCTCATTGGGAGCACCGCGAAATGGTACATCGAGCTTGATCACTCACGATATTCTTCTTTTGGCGAATTGGCTATGGCTTTCCTTAACCATTTCTAGTTACCTGTGAGATACGACGTCGGCACCGAGTTGCTAGCCAATTTCGAACAGACGACAGCTGACAATATCTCTGATCATATCCAAGAGTGGAGACGTCGAAAGAGCCTAATCAAAGTACCAGTCCCACCAGCATTCCTGCTGGAGTGGTTCATTAAGTCCTTGGTCCCACAGTTCTCCAAAGACGTCGCAACGTCCGGAGTTTTCTCTAAAGAAGACGCCATTATGCGGGCTCAACAGTTTGAGCTCATCTATTCTCAGTCCGGTTTGTTATACAACATATTACCAAATGCGCCACATTCGATACTGGAGAAAACTAGATAGAGAGCTGGACCACATGCCGATGGTATAGTCGGTTCAGCACAAACTAAGCCCACTAAGCAATTGACTAAACAATTGCAACAGTTATCTATACAACACTCAGCGGTCAGCCAGACTACTGCTTTGGCTGCTCCTCCTACCCAAACGTCAGAAGTACACTCTGTACAGACGACTAACCCAAAGGCCACCCAGCAGCCTGAAGGGAAGAAAAAACAACACAAGAAGGGTAAGGGGGATAAAAGACCCACTGATAATGCTGGCGAGGGCACCATGGAAAAGAGGAAGGTGAGGTATCCATGCAACTTGTGCGCGGAAGACCACCTGACCCATTTATTCCCTCGACTTGCAGACGCCCAGAAGTTTGTCACACAGCAATAGCAAGTTGTGTTGACTAATCCCTTTCAGCATGGGAAAAATTTAACTCAAGCCTCTACAAGTGTCGAAGGGGGCAGCCAGGAAAACTGCTCTCCTCCAAATAATGCCTCTTCCACGAACGTATATATGGTTAGGGGTGATGCTTTAATCACAACTAGAGCACACGACTATAGTAAACCAAGCGCCTCTGAGAAGGGTAAAGAAGCCGAGATCCCATCTCTTCCTCTACAGATCGAGAAGATGTTGGGAGAAGTGATGACACACATTCCAGAAGGTGCGTTTAAGAGAGCTTCTCACAATCCAAATGCAAGGGCCACCCAGAACTACTCTGTGGTGGAAGATTTATCACAAACCCCTTGCGCTATGTCTGCTTTGGAGGTCCTCCAAAGTTTCCCTGCTCAGAGGAAAGCCTTGTTGAATGCTTTAGGCTCTACTGAGACTTGGAACCCAGGTACCATCATGTTAGATACGACTGACTTGAAACCTCGTTTGCCTTACCACGTCGCGTTTCAGATAGTAGTGGCTCACCCCACGAAAACTTTTACACAGAATATCTACTGCACGGTGGTCGACGAGGGTTCTTCGACTTGCGTTATGTCGTTAGCATGCTGGAAAGCCATTGGTCAGCCCGAGTTGTCTCCATCACCTACTCTCCTTACTGCATTCGACGGTCATTCTTTCTGACCACATGGCATCATTCCTTCTTTCCCTGTGTAGTTAGGGGGAAAGACCGTGTGCGTCGAAGTAGAGGTAGTCGATGCCCCCATCGACTACAATCTCTTGTTGGGGCGTAGTTGGACTTATGCTATGCAAGCGGTGGTCGCTACAGTTTTTCGAGTCTTATTGTTTCCCCATGAAGGCCGGATAGTGACCATTGATCAGTTGTCTTTCTCTCGACCTGACCCAGCCTTGGGGGCATCCACGGTTCCCATGATAGATAATCCTAAAGCTGGTGTCGTTAACATAGGAGTTGGTTTGTGCCCATATTTGATGGGTACTTTCGATTACCCACCTCCTCATGGAGATGTCAAGTTTATATCGACTCACCACAAGGCTGAGATTTTCCATGTTTCGTCGTTCCGCATGACTTACTTTGAGGATCCGTGGATTCTTCCTTCCCCATTAGCCACGATGGATGAGACAGGGCACTCTGGCATGTCCATGCCCTTGTCGGCTGTTGAAGTAGCGTACTCGTTATTCCAGCAAGCTTCAGCTACTTCCGATCCAACTCCTGCACAAGATTTGGATCCACTTCCAGAGCCTATCTGGGCTCAGGGTTCTCTTACTACTACCGATTCGTTAGACTTAGTCTTGCCTTCTGACGAATTTGTAATCGAAGCAATGACTAGTCCGGACAAACCTTGGGACGATCTTCATCACAGATCATATTTCCTCCCAGCGTTACACCGAATTGAGGCAGGAGAATTCACTACCACCATGATGGGAGATCAGTTGTGTCCTATTAACCTCTTAGCTACACAGGAAATTTATGCTGAGGGGAATATGGAAACTATCGCTGAAACTATACCTATTGATATCTCCCGAAACCTTGGTGTCATGGAGAATGTCTTCGTCGGAGCGGATTGCTCCCCCGAAGAGATTCAGATTTACACGGATCTTTTCAAAGAATTCCACGACATTTTTTCCTGGTCTTATGAGGAAATGCCAGGCATCGATCCAAAGATAGTTGAACATGAAATCACAATGTATCTTGATGCTAAGCCTGTTCGACAAAAAAATCGTCCAGTTAATCCGAAGAAAGTAGCAGCCATCAAGGCTGAGGTTGAGAAATTTATTAAGGTAGGGTTCATTTACCCTATACATTTGACTCAATGGGTGTCAAACCCCGTGTCGGTCGATAAAAAACAAGGCACGATTCACGTATGTACTGATTTCCATGATTTGAACAAGGCATGTCCGAAAGATAATTATCCAACCCCATTCATTGACCAGATCATTGATGAGTGTGCCGGTTGTGAAGCCTTTTCATTCATGGATGGTTTTTCAAGCTACAATCAAATCCAAATCAAACCTGAGGACCAACACAAAACGGCATTCATTTGTCTGTGGGGTACATTCACCTATTGTAAAATTCCTTTTGGTCTCAAGAATGCTAGAGCCACGTTCCAGCGGGCCATGTCTTTTGCGTTTCATGACCTCAAACATTAGTCGAGGCCTATCTAGATGATTTAGCATCACGCTCTCGCAAGCGAAAGGATCATCCTATGCACCTCTGACTAATATTCAAACGTTGTCGCTACTTCAGGATTCGCTTGAATCCCAACAAGTGAAGCTTTTGCGTCACGTCAGGACGTCTGTTAGGTTTCATCATATCAACCACAGGGATCATGGTGGATCCTCTTAAGGTGGAGGCAATAGTCCAGTTTCCCCCCCCACGCACAATTTTACAACTTCAGAGTCTTCAAGGCAAGGAGAACTTCTTACGACGCTTCATCGCCAACTATGCCGAAATCACCAAGGGCTTTATGCGTTTAATGAAGAAAGATGTTCCCTTTTTTGGGACGAAGCCGCTCAACTCTCTTTCGATGCATTAAAACACGCCCTTACAACCGCACCTCTGCTACAACCACCAAATTATAACAAGGATTTCCTCTTATATCTGGTTGCCGCAGAGTCAACCATAGGCATGGTTTTAGTTCAGGAGGATGATTCGTTTTCCGAATACGTGATCTACTACCTGAGCCGAGGCCTTGTAGGACTGGAACTTAATTATTCCCATCTCGAAAAACTTGCGTTGGCAGCAGTGCATGCTGTTCAATGGTTCCGTCACTATGTTTTGTTTCGCAAGACCACCATCGTTGCCGTCGTGAATCCATTCCAGTACATGTTGACACGACGAATTATCGGCGGAAAAATCAGTAGATGGATGGTAATCCTCCAAGAATTTGACTTAGACTTTGTTTCAGCCAAGTCCAAAAAGTCACTGGTCTTCGCAGAAATTATCTCGGAGCTTCTGGTTGAGTCAGGTGACGTTGTGCCTGAGGAATCACCTATCCGGGGGGATATGTTCTTGATCAAATATTCAGACCCCTGGTACGGAGATATACTGATCTATCTCCAGAATTTGAAGTGCCCCACCTCTGCGTCTCATGACGAGCGTCGGCGGATACGCCATCAAGATAAGAACTATCTCATACTCAATGATACATTGTATCAAAGAGGTGTAGACTACATCTTGCGTCGATGTCTCACTCATGAGGAGGCCGTCATAGTGCTCAACGATTGTCATACAGGAGCCTGTGGTGGTCACTTGTCCGAGTTGGCAACAACCCAAAAGATTTTACGAGCAGGTTACTTCTGGCCCACACTTATGAAAGATTGTATCGAGTCGGTCAAGAAGTGTCATCCGTGCCAAATCTTCTCATGGAAGATGAGGGCACATCCAACTCCTATGTTTCCTATCATCACATTTGGTCCCTTCACGAAGTGGGGGATTGATTACACTACATGCAACCCCCCATCAGCAAGGGGGCACCGTTATATCATCGTAGTTGTCGACTACTTCACTAAGTGGGTCGAAGCTATGCCAACGTTTAAAGATGATGGAGAGACTGCAGCTCTCTTCTCATTCAACCAGATTATAGCAAGGTTCGGCGTCCCGAGAGAGATTGTCACTGACCATGGCAGTCACTTTCATAACCAAATGATGTCTGAATTAACATCAAAGCTTGGGTTACGGCAAGAACATTTGTCACCTTACTACCCCCAAGCCAATGGGCAGGTGGAAGCTGTTAACAAAACTCTCAAGACGATGCTACAGCAAACTATCAACTCAGCCAAGTCAAATTGGCATTTGATGTTATACTCAGCATTATGGGCTTACCGAACATCAGTTAAGACTGCAACCAGTTTCTCACCTTTCCAACTCGTTTACGGGCTGGAGGCAGTCTTGCCCATCGAATGTCAAATTCCATCTCTGAAATTGGCAGTACAGTTATTGCCAGACACTTCTCCACTCGAAGAATGGTTAGTACACCTTGAGTAGCTTGATGAACAGCGCCGCGATGCGGCCCTGGCCAACGAGGCTCATAAACATAAGATCAAGTGTCAATATGATAGATCCATTCGTCCTCGGATTTTTTCTGAGGGCGACCTTTTCCTGGTTTACGACCAAGATAAGGACCCCCTGGGGGCAGGCAAGTTTAAACCCATGTGGTTCGGACCCTTCATTATTAAGGAGGTTTTAAAAAAGGGCACTTATCGTCTGGTCGATTTTGAAGGGAATGCTTTGGCAGAGCCTAGAAATGGGCTCTACCTCAAGAAGTATTACTCATAGCACGGTCACTGTGGGTAACTTTTTGTAACATATGTATAGTCTTTGTGCTATTACTTTTTTACGTTTCTTTTGAAAAACGTGTTATGGACGTGTCATTGATGTTATCTTTCATCAATATGGCAGATGTCAAGTGATTCCGAGGTGTTCATTGGGTATGCGGACGGTGCTAGTCGACACACGTGGAGGCTTTCCTCTGCAGCTTGGGTAATCTTTACACCACAGGGTCAGTTGTTATCTTCTGGGGGGATATGCTTAGGTGACACCACAAATAATGTTGTTGAGTATAGTGCAGTTATTGAGTTGCTTCGTGACACTTTGTTATTGGGTATCTCTCGTCTCCGGGTCTATCTAGATGCTCAACTGGTTGTGTCGCAGCTAAACAGAATATACCGAGTTCATGACCCAACGTTACACCGACGATAACTTAGGGTACGTCTCTTGGAACGCAACTTTGATTATATTACATATTTTCATGTTCCTAGGAGTCTAAATCAAATCACAGATACTCTAGCTAATCATATTTTAGATTGGCATCTCACTCACATATAAAAAGATCATGATCACACACATGCAAATACATTTTGGTACACATCATCCATAAGACACAAAAAAGAAATAAAAACCATATATAAACATGATAAAATCCTCAGAGTACATAGATGGGCGCAAGCGCCTCAAAAAAATGGGAACCATAACGAGTCACTGGGGCTTATGCCCTCAAAAAATAGATACATATCAGTGCTCGTGGCACATAAAAGTCTACAAGTCTACTCAGGGCCGATGGGCCCTGTTATAATCATGAACAGCCTGGGCTAAATGCCTAAACAAACGGACCCATGTCCGCGGTGCCCCCACAACATGAGGCTGCATGGAGGGCGTCTGGTCCTCTATCTCTGCCATGGGAACTGTGCGAGTGAGCGCAGTAAAGTTCCGCTCAATCTGCCTCAGGACTCTCTCGGCCTCTCCTACCGGGAGGCTCCTGGCTACTGCTGCTCCTCCAGCGGCAACAACTACGACGTCAGGTCGTGGGCGACGCCTGTTCCGTGCATAATCTGCAGGTCGCACGGGTCCCACATCTGCATGCAACAAAATTTCACCTGTCAAACAACTCTGGTATACAAAAACATGATATATATCTCAAAAAGACATAAAAATTACATATGCAAACAAAAAAAAACTAGGTAGGTGGAGACTTACCCATCTCCCCTCACTCCTCACCAGGAGGCACTGGTACCGCTGGATCTCTGGAAAAGTCGATCCCTGCATATGGGTAATCCTCGATCGCTGGGATCTGTCGTGACAGCCACGCAAAGAAGTCATCATTGAAGGCCTCGGTGGTCCTCCCACCACCCTGTCGCTACAACAACGTTGTCCATCTGCACACTACGGGGAAAGTCGCCAAATGTCCACGTACTGTCAGCCGAGGACTGAAACATGAAACTCTCTCAAAAAGGAACGAACACAGGATCGTCCCAAACCCAAAGTTCCTGTGTGTTCGCTGTCTGCAAGCTGTCAGCTGACCTGTCATGCTTGCTAGTAGTGTGGTACTCCAGTCAAAAATTTGTGCATTCATGCACTGAATCGCACAATTCATCTATGCGCGCGAAGCCTGGTGCACGGCTGCAGAGCCGGTAATCCGCCTGATAAGTGATAAAATGGTCTGGAGGGCGAGGCTGGTAATCCTGCTCATGGGAACTGAAGAAGATCTATGATCGGTCCCAGCCTCACAGTACTCCTCTATCAATTCCGATACTTTGCTCGGCCCCACAGGAAAAGTGTGAAAGTTGACGGGTTCCCCTCTCCTTGAGAGGCCCGTCAAAAAGTAGATATCCTCGGTGGTGGGCACCAAGGATTTCCCCTCTATCATAAATGCCTCTGCATCTGGGTGCCAGTAATCAACCAAGGCATTCAGTAGCCTGGGTTGAGCACGCATAAACGGACACAGGAAAAACTTTACCAAGCCACACTGCGTCAGCACGGCCATAACATTTGGATCTGCAGCCACTACCTCATTGGCAGCCTCGTGCTCCCTCTCTCTCCACTGAACATACATCCTGCCAAACACAAAAGAAAAAAAGGGGGAGTTTAGTCTTGGTTCAATCAATTTTCCATCACGCGGGGGGCACCCACGGGATGTCGAGGAAACAGTCGCGGGTAACCACGTGCAGATTTGGCTCTGCGCGCGGGTACCCACGGGCTGTCCCTGGACAGCCCACGTTTTACTAGGGTCGACCTCTTAGAGGTCGACGGCCACCCCCAAAACACGCTCAAATTCAATAAATGAAGTATTGAAATGCAAGATAGGGGAGTTTGTACTTACTTGGTCCAAGCAGAAGTCTGTTTCATCCACTGTAGCCCCTGGAATCACGATCTTTGGCAAAGGTGGTCTTTTGGCTCCAGAGTCAATTTCCAAATCAGCAATGGTGATAATGAGCTGCCAGCTTCTATTTATAGACTTTTTGGCCTCTTTTTGTCACTTTTTTGGGCCCTTTTATCAGTTTCTTTACACCAAAAACCATTTTGAGTGGTTTAGGAGTGATGTGGGAGGGATTTGATCAGGTATTGGGACAATTTTCATTGAGTTTCAAAAAATAAAAATACAAATATAGTGACGGTCCATAAAAAAAAAAATTTCAAAAATCAACTTGAGCATATAGGATAGGATTTCATCCCGACTGTTGCATCTCGTTGCCTTTTATTCTTCTGATATAGGATCGATCCCATCCGGTTGTGACATGGAACCGTCATATCTGCTCTAGAAGTGTCACAACTTGGTGGTAGAGCTTGCCAAAAACATGGATGCCCTAGGTAGTTCCTGGTTGCATTATGGTGTCCATGCCATTTCTAACTGGCTCGGGAGTCCGCATAGTGTTTCCTAAATACGAGTTTGAGCCTCATTTGCATGGGTCTTTTTTCACTCTTTGTCTTACCCTCCGGACTCCCAAAATATAACGGGTCTCCTTTTAAGCCCTTTTCAGACCCTTTAAACATGAAAAGATTTCCGAGAGATCTTGTGACGCTTCACGCTCGTTAAACTGAAATTTGAAGTCACGTTTGTCCAGCGGTAGTTTACCCCTTTTTCGGTCTGGACAGTCAACTATACGAACAAAGGAATACTCTATTGAATGTCCATTCTTTAGAAGAGTATCCTCAAGTAAGATTTTATTCCTTTTTCGGGCCCGAGGGACTAAATTTACGAAAAAGAAACCCCCCGGAGTCCATAGTTAAGCTCTTTTCAGACTCCCTAAAATTGAAAAGATCGTCGAGTGACCTTATTCTTTCACACTCGTTAAAATGGTCCAGAAGAATATTCCTGACGGAGTCCATAGTTAAGCTTTTTTCAGACTCCTTAAAATTGAAAAAATAGTCGAGTGATCTTGTCCTTGTCACACTCGTTTAAATGGTTTTGAATTGACGTCTAACCGGTGCTTGTTTACCCCTTTTTCGAACCGGCTAGACTATTGTTGAAAAAGGTACCCCAATGGAGTTTCCTTTTATGCTTTTTTCAGACTCTCTAAATATGAAAAACCACCAAGCTTCCCTTCTTTGGGCTCGTTAAACTTACATCGAAGGACGTTACCATTGTGTGTTCTATCAACCGCATTTTCTTACCTTACCCATCAGTCTAGTACCGGTTTGCATCTGCGTCTTAACACCTTTGGCCACTAGAGGATTTTTCCCGAGTATTATTTCCTAGAACATCAGTCTTGTCCTTGTGCCTTGAGCTTGTATGTTTGCTATACTCGTTCCTCCCTTGTAACGTAATATTCCTTTATTCTTTTTCCAAATCAACAAAAAGAACAAAAAAAATCAAATATACCCCAAAAAGAGGATGGGAAAAGTATTTTCTTTATTGGCAGCATCATGAGTCACCCTTGGATAAAGCACATCTGTTTGTTTGATTTATCAGACTATGGGATGCAGTACGACCTTAGGAAGCTTTGCTCACTATACAGAGTTGTGTCCTCCACCGTTTGGTTACTCTTCCAAACATATAGAGCGTTTACGTTGCCTCCTGCTTCGTAGACTTATGATTAACAGATATGATGCTCGAGTCTTATCACTTGTCATGCTTTTGTCTAAGGGAAGTTTGTTACTATGCCTGAGTCGGCCCCTCTGCATTATGTCTCTTGTCCGCATACCCGGCCATCCTGAACGTCCAATCAAGTCTTTGTTCGAAATCACTGAAGCCTTCAGTCCGATCATCAAGATTATCAAGTCCATAACCGGCGAGCCGTCGAAGACCTCTGGGTAGCACAGTCATACACTCATATCACACTCCTACCCGAGTTTGCGAAGATTTTGAAGTTGTTGCTCGAGCTCTGAAGTATAGCCATCATGCCGAATCAGCTTCTGGAAGATGGATACTTTATACGTATATCTTTCTGATTTCGAGATGTAGCTCCGCTATGTATTGTTCGCGGATACTCTTTATTGTTGTTGTTATTTGACATGGATCTACAGTGTATTTGATTGGTATCCATGGTTCTATTCTATCCCGAGCATGGGTATGCCCGCCTCGGTGAGACATTTGATATTTTTTGCAGACGGCACTTCCTGATTCCTGATTTCTGGGCTCACTCATTCAGCACATCAATACCGATTGGTAAAGAATTGGTAATGTATTTCGGCCATCAGATGCTCTTCTGACCTCACACATTAGGGGGAATTTGTTATAACCTTAAAATGCACCACACATGCTTACCTAGCATCAGGCCTACTCATATCCAGTCCTTGCCAAAGCCATGCTGAATAAACTCTTGAAAATCCTCTTAAAACAAGTAAAACGCACCCTAACCCACTACTGCACACGTTGGAACGCTAGCAGGCCCACTACTGCATGCGTTGGAATGCTGGCTGGCCTACTACAGCCCGCGTTTACCTAACAAAGCACAAAAACAGAAAAGTTGCCGACGGGATGAAAAGCTTTGGGTCAGTTAACTGGAACTCCTAGCCATGCATGGCCAAGAGTTCGTCCAAAACCCTAGCTCCTTCTAGCCTATAAAAGAATGGGTAGGGGTACTATTTGGAAAGGGAAAAATATAGCAAAGAAACTCTGCCCAATTGCCAAATCCATTTGTCCCAACCCTTTAGCCTTTCCCCAAGCTTAAGGAGAATTCAAGCAAAGCAGTTGGAGGACAAAGAAGAGGAGGAGCCCAGGATCAGGATCGAGGAACGGTGGCCGGTCTCTATCATTATTGTAAGTTGATTCATCTTGAGATTAATAAAAGAATACTTTTCTTGTCCCAATACACGAGTGATATATATTTTATTTGATTGATGCTTAATCTCTAACCCTTAGGTAGAAAAATAGCATGCATGTGTAGTGTTTTGTCTTGATTGCAGGATTGACTTTGGAAGGAGAAGTGAAAGCAAGAAGATAAAGTGCAATGGAGGATCTACATCAAACATCAATATAAAATGTTAGTAGGTATTTTCCATGCTTGTGTGTGAAAAAGGGGTTTGAGTATTGGGGTGATAGGTTAAAAGTGTTTTCTTTGAGGTCATGATCTGCGTACAAGTTCAGCCCTAGCTTGTTAGTCTGTAGGGTATTATTTCCCAACAACACTAGGATACAATGATATTTTGAAGACAACAAAACAAGAGAAGGAAGTTGAAAACGATGAAATCAACACTCCAGAACAAGTTGAACATCAAGATAGAAAACTAGAATTCAGAAGGAATGAGACATTAAGAAGATCCTCTCCCATCAGGTATGAAAGCAATCATTATGAAGGAAACTATAGAATAATAAATCGTGAACCCAGATGGACCACACCACAAAGAAGATCACTTACACCCAGGTATCAAAATTTCTTTCTTGGACGTTGTTATACTTGTGGAAATTTTGGACACAAGGCAATCAATTGTAGAATCAATGAAATGAATAACTATGCAAGCTACATGAATGGTGAAAATAGTAGATATGGAAATGTTCGTAGACCTATCAACAGAAATTATAATCCATTTGACCCATTAATGGATGAAAATATTGTATGTTACAAGTACAATAATCTTGGTCACGAAGCACAATATTGCAGAGAAATGAAGGAAGATAATCGTATGTCAAATTTCTGCATACCAACTACAACATGGAAAAGGAAAGAAATTCCACAAAATGAAAATTGTCGAATAGCATTGGTTGCTAAAGAATGAAAAGAAGAATATGAATGGTTCATAGACAGTGGGTGCTCATCTCATATGACCAAAGATCAAAGAAAATTTGTCAGCTTGAAGAAAAGAGGTGGAAATGTTGCATTTGGAGATGACTCATCTACCAAAATACTTGGAAAATGAACTGTAAAGCTTAGAAGTGAAAATGTAAAAGAAATAAAAGTCCTATTGGTTGAATATCTGAAGCATAATCTCCTTAGTGTCAGCAAAATATGTGATTAAGGATACACTCTTACGTTTGACTCCCGAAAATGTAAAATCAGAGAAAATAACTCGGGAAGATTGGTTGCAAATGCAACAAGAAGACCGAACAACATATACATCCTAGACATGAAGAAGAGAGAGAAGACATAAGCCACACAAAATGATTCCAAGGAATAAAAAGTCCCAAAGACCAAAAATAAGGATGAATTATTATTGAAGGCCACATGTTCAAGGGGAGCAGCCCCAAAGAAGAAGGTTACCTTTTTCCATTAAACTCAGGGGGATCATCCCTAACCCTTGCCATTGATGTTAAAGGGGGAGAGAAATTGGGATCATGAGGATAGGGGGAGAATGAGTCTTGCCATCAATGACAAAGGGGGAGATTGTTGGAAGATTGCTTGTTGTCATTGATGTCAACCCTAGTCATGGGTTTTGGACCGCAAGATTGATGAAGGTATTTGTAAATGAAGGAAAATGCACATTCCAATACAACACCCATGGATGGATAATATACATCATGTTGTTTCCGATGGTATGTGGCACGTCACATGGATCCTCATGGTTGAGGAGAAATGAATTTTTGAAGATGACAAAGTGAATTGTACATGTAGGCCCTGAAGATAATTATAGAAAAGAATTACAAAATAAGAAAGTGTCAGGTCAGCCCTAATGTTAAACGGAAGTGACATAAATGGTATAAATAAACATAATTATACATTAATTTGATACAAGTCAAATTTCAGAGGGAATAAGAAGTAAAAGAAGGGTGGATTTCAAGGGAGGATGAAGTCTTTTGGTGATGTGTTCTAAGATATGTTATTTTCAGGTCATCTTACCAATTTTTATATAACTATTTTTCTAGAACGATTCAGATGGTGAAATAGCTATGGTATTGAGAAGACATATCAAGGTACCTCTGGTAAAAATTTCATCTCTCGATTCGCTATAATTATGGAGATACACTCTGTGGAAGATAGGGTTTGTGACCAGTCAATAAACAGGTGTTCCGGTTAAAATAGTCATAACTTCTTCATACAGAATCCAAATGAAGTGGGACCACTTCCATTGGAAATATTATGGACTTTAGTTTCTTTTGTGTGAGTTTCAGAATTGGATGTTAAATATTGAGTCCAGGGTAGGCTGTACAAGTTGGGTCTTCTGAACAGACCAAAATTGAATAAAGTCTACCATTCTTTCTATAACCTCTTTTTGGGGAGGATTCAAGGAATGAAAATTGGAGGAGTTTTAGAGAATACATTGAGTAATATTATCTACAGGATCAGAGTACTCCAAGAATTGAAGAA
>ML782397.1:316692-347224 GCA_009831015.1 Picea engelmannii | reverse complement strand
ACCCACCTTCTGACATCTTCATATTAAATAATCTCTTCATTAGAAATACCTTATTGGACACTGAGGGTTTTTCATACAATTTGGCCAATGCATCCATCAAACCCTTCGTTGTCTTTTCTTTGGAAATATTGAAAGCCACCGACGCTGCAATGCTCAGCCGTATCGTTCCTAGATCTTTTCTGACAAGAATCTCCCATTCTTCATCCTTCATGGCCGTCGGCTTCTTTTCTACTCCACCCAATGGTAGGAATAGATCCTTATGATATAAATAATCTTCCATCTGCATATTCCATAACTGGTAGTTTTGGCCGTTAAATTTCTCGACCCTAAACTTTCCATCTTCTGACATTGCTCCCACTTGAACCAGGAACCCTCTTTTCCTGTGAGTTACCTTTCTCTCTGATACCAGTTGTTAGAAAAATAGGACTGTGGAGCAATAAAATAAAAAACAAATGCGGAAACAAAACACAGAAGATACACAATACAAGAGAGACATAGATTTACGTGGTTCACCCAGTGTGGGCTACGTCCACCAGAGAAATTGCCAGGTCCTTCCTTTATTATTATCCAGCAAATGAAGGGATACAACCTACAACAAAACCCACTGTAACTTCCTCTTCTTTCTCTCACAGTCTCCTCTCTCAGAATACAATATTCGCCATCATCATAGCCGCAATACATTTCCCTCATAAAAGAGGGTTGCCTTCTAGGGAAAAAACCCTAACATAATCTCCACCGTTAGATCTGCGACCTTATAATGAATGGTCCAGATTTACAATGAAATTACAATATACATTTACAAGGCAATTTTCTTTCGGGGGCTTCGCCCCCGAACCCCCGCTTGCCCCTAGACCCCGCAAAGGGGGTATCCCCCCTCTGCACTCCCCCGCATGGAAGAGTGTACATACTTCTGGGGTGTAAATAATTCATGGGGTATAAACATGGCTGAAAGTAAAAGACCTCTGAATCAGGACGATAATCAGGCTCCACAACCAAAAAATATGTCTATCAAAAAAAGCATCTAGAGGAAGATCCTTCTAGAAGCGGAAGCTTCTATTAGGTCTTCTTACATTCGACTTATTCTATTTTATTGCAAGGCCTTATTAATATTTACCTTTATTACATCTGGATATTTTTCTACCTATGTGTGGGTTAGGACCCTAACATGTCCTCCCCCTTAAAAACAACCTTGTCCTCAAGGCTTGAGATGTGGAAATTGCTGTAGAATGGTAGTTGGTTCCCAAGTGGCATCTGCTGGAGTTGTATATTTCCACTGGACTAACACTTCCTTGATGGTTATTTGATGCAGGAGATTCTCACGCTAGTCTAAAACTACTTGTGGTTGGATCCAAATGGATCCTTCTTCGGCTAAATCGGGAAGGTTGGTTTGAATTTGGCACTTAATTCCAATCACCTTCTTTAAGCATGAAACATGAAAAATATGATGTAGCTTCGAATGAGTGGGAAAAGATAAATGATAGGCTACTTGTCCCACACGCTTGAGAACGGTATAAGGACCATAAAATTTGGGAATGCTCGGCCTTGAGGGAATTTTGCTTGTAAGGTTTCAGTCGAAGAAACACATGATCCCCTTCTGCAAATTGACGTTCAGAGTGACCTTGATCGGCTTGTTGCTTCATGTGATTCTGTTCCATGACCAAATTCTCTTTGAGGGTATGGAGAATAGCCTCTCGAACTGTAAGTGTTTGGTCAACTGCCTGGACCTTCGAGACACTAGGTAAGTATGAGAGAGTTGAAGGTGGCTTCTGTCCATATACCGCTTCAAAAGGACTCGTGCGTGTAGTTGTATGGTATGAAGTGTTGTACCACCATTCAGCTAGGGGTAACCATTGAGCCCACTGATTTTTCTTTTCTGAGGTAAAACAACTCAAATATGTTTCCAAACACTTGTTGACAACTTATGTTTGACCATCACTCTAGGGATGATAAGTTGTGCTAAGATGCAATTGGGTGCCTTCTAGCTTGAACAATTCTTGCCAAAAATTGCTTGTGAAAGTTGGGTCGTGATCAGAAACAATAGAGTGCGGCATGCCATGAAGCTTGAAGACCTGATACATGAAAATTTGACCCACCATGGGTGCTATAAATAGGTGTTGAAGAGCATAGAAATGAGCATACTTGGAAAGGTGATCAACAACCACCATGATGACTGATTTATTTCCCGATTTGGGTAAGCCGGTAATAAAATCCATAGATATATCCTTCCAAATAGCAGGTGGAATCGAAAGCGGTTGTAGTGTTCCCGGAGATTTGACTATTTTTCCCTTGTTTCATTGACACACATCACATTCAGTGAAAAAATTACGAATGTCCTGTTTCATACCATCCCAGAAAAAAGAACAATTGACCCTGTCATAGGTTTTGGTGAACCCGGAGTGCCCCACTGTGGGTGTAGCATGAAGCTCAGAAGTATTGTGGATTTAAGATTTGATTGTTTACTTCAATACAAACGGCCTTTGTACCGAAGCTCATCATGGAGCCAATAGTACCCTAGGGAATTTGGAGCATTGGACTGCAATTGTTCGATCAAATGCAAACTTTTGGGATCTTGTAGCCATTCCTGGTGAATGGCATGGAGCCAATCTAGTACAATGAAGGAAAGAGAAAAAAGGGATCCTTCATCTTCATATTTTCAGGAAAGTGCATCCATAACCACATTGTCTTTGCCTTTCTTTTAAATGATCTCATAATCATATCAAAAGAGCTTAGTCACCCATTTTTGTTGATCCGGGGAGGAAATGTGTTGTTCTAGAAAATACTTGAGGCTTTGATGGTTTGTCTTAATTTGGAAACGTTGCCTCAATAGATAAGGGTGCCATAGATCAACGAAATGAAGAATAACCAACATTTCCTTTTCATAAATTGATTTTCCCAGATTTATTTCAGATAGTTGCTTCCTGGTAAAGGCCAAAGGTCGACCCTCTTGCATAAGGAAAACATAAATTCCTTTCCCTGAGGCATCACATTCCAACACAAAGGTATTTGTGAAATCAAGAAGGGCTAGGACTCGAGTGGTTCACATGGCCATCTTCAAGGTTTGAAAATCTTGAGAAACAACTAGAGTTCAAGTGAAAGAGTTTCTTTTTAGGAGAGCAGTGAGATGTGTTGCAATCTTTCCATAATTCTTAACAAACTTGCGATAATATCCTGTTAAACCCAGAAATCCACGCAAGAGTTTGAGAGTCTTTGGGTGAGGCCAGTCTTGCATAGATTCAAGCTTTTTAGGATCCACCCTGATGCCATCGTTGCCAACCAGATGACCCAAGTATTCTACTTCTGAGGCACCATAAGCACATTTAGATTGTTTTAGGAAAATTTGGTGCTGAGAGAGTAGATGGAGAACTCGATCCACATGAGAAAGATAGTCTATCTAGGTTTTTCTATAGATGAGGATATCATCAAATAAAACTAAGACAAAATGGCAGAGAAAAGGATGGAAGACATGATTCATGAGGCTTTAGAAGGTGGAGGGGGCATTACACAAGCCAAAGGGCATGACCAAAAACTCACAGTGGCCCTCATGAGTTCTAAAGGCAATCTTGGGAATGTCTGCCTCTTTCATACGTATCTGGTGGTAGCCCGAATGAAGATCAAGTTTAGTAAATAATTTGGGTGCCACTCAATTCATCCAGGAGGTCATCAATGATAGGAATGGGAAATTTGTCTTTAATGGTAAGTTTGTTGAGGGCACGGAAGTTAGGACACATTCTCCAAGAACCTTCTTTATTTAGGACCATGACCGCAGGAGAAGAGTAGGGGCTCGTACTAGGGTGGATAACGCCTTCATTAAGGAGTTCCTAGACCATTTTCTCAATTTCATTTTTTGGGGGAAAGGGGTGATGGTACAGATGGATATTGGGAGGAAGGATTCTAGGTACAAGGGGAATGGAATGATCATGAACACCATGGGAAGGAGGGAGTCCTTGGGGAGTGGAAAATACCAATTGATGTTTAGAAAGGATGGCTTGGAGGTCTTGCGACACCGAGGGTGTCTCTGTTGCTTGTATGGCATGGAGTTCATCAATAACACTAGAATGACCTTTTTTTATCATCTTTTCCATGCGATGGGAACTAATGATCTCAAGTGAACCGACGATGATGCCTTGGAACTTATATTGGTGGCCCTCCTGGTTGAATTTCATGGTTAAGTCCTTAAAATCCATGAGAATGGAACCCAAAGTCCTTAGCCAATCTGCACCCAACACAATTTCACAACCACCCATGTTGATAGAAAACATATGATATTTTAGGTGGTAGTCACCAATTTGGAGACACACATTTTCACAACGCCCTCCACATTTCATCGAACCGCCATTGGAAATCATGATTTGGAAATTATTGATGGCATGGATGTAGAAATGAGTTTTTTGGGCAATGCAGCGATGAATACAATTATGGGTTCTTCTACTATCAACCAGAATGATGACCTTCTTATGCTTGATGTAACCGATTAGCTTGAGGATTTGGGGAGCAAAGAAGCCAGTGAGATAATTGAGGGAAATGACTGGTCCTACTTCAGGAGGGTTTGAGGGAGTTTCAACATCCTCTTCTAAAATATCCTCGGAGATGTACATAAAAATATTGTGTTCCTTACACTTATGGCCCGAGAAATATTTGTCATCACAATTATAACAAAGGCCTTTGAGTTGGCATTCATCCATTTCAACCCTGGTCAATTTTTGGATATTTAGTAGAGCGGAGGGAGTAGTGGGATTTACTGGTTTAGGGTGAGGGATAAAGGAGGGTTTTCAGTTTTGAGAAGATACAAGTTGTTATGCTTCTTTATCTCTTTTAGTATCCTCCACCCAACTCTGAGGCTAAGCCATGTGAACATGGGCCTGAATCTCATCCTTGAGGCCACTGATAAAACACTCTCAGAAAAAGGCATCAGACATGCCCTCTGTCCGAAAAGCCAAGCGCTCAAAGGAAACTATAAATTCTTCCACTGTTCCTGATTGTTTCAAATTTATCAAATGATCCAAATGGTTGGTGTCAGTGTCAAAGCGTTCATAAAGCTCTGCCACAAATTGTGTCCAAGCAATATACCCTTGAGAGGAAGTTTTTCTCCATTGCCACCATTGTCAACGTTCTTGATCTAGATGGATAACACCATACCGGAGTTTGGCCAAGTCATCTATAATGCCGTATAAAGAGAAATAATGTTCCATTTGGGTTACCCAACCAGTGGGGTCTGAGCCATCAAATTTGGTCACATCCACCCACGAAAGACGTAGGTCATGTTGAAAGTGATGGTGCTGAAAGTTATGGGAATGAGAGGGATGTTCACCTTCAGTGTGTGGAGGTGAGTTAGAGGAAGGGTTATTTGTAGGGATATGAAGCTTGGTGCAGAGTGACGAAAAGATAGATTCAAGCTGGGTGGTCAGGTCTTGTTCGATTTCCTCCATTGAGGACTGCATAGTTGTATTGATGGTGACAACATTGGCACTGAGTTGTTTCACTTCTTGTTGGGTCTCAGTGAGACTAGATTGCAAGGTATTGAAGCGAGCTTCCAAGTCTTGGCTATGGGTATGGGCCATGAGGACGAGGGAACCGAAAAGGGATGGGTGGGGTCAAAAAAATTTCCAAAAAATGGTATGTATGAATGTGACAAGGGAGAAGATGTGAATCCAATGGAATAGGTCTCAAATAATGGTGAAAAAATTTCCAGACTATTTTTTATTTTTTTTTACACCTACAGAGTTATACTCTCATCTGAAGAATCCTGCAGTGAATAAATGCCCAAATGCTTAACCAAGAAGAAATGTGTAGTGATTTGGCAACCTGAACATAGTTGTGTGGCAATAGATATTTTTTGTTTTAATTTGTTTATGTTTTTGTCCCCAAGGGTTAGGTATTCAAGGGTTCTACAGACAAGGGTTTTCCCTATGCTATAGCTCTCTGATATACATGCGAAGTCCAACAGTAGTACTCGGCCCAATATCTCAGGGAACTAACTAAGGAGGATAGACTGTACCCTTAGCCGTACTACCCAACTACCCAGGTACTAGATAGTATCTTCCCGAGTGCTATTCTCGGTGGCACTATAGTAGTCAGACGGTCAATCGGTTTATCTAAAGAGGGCTTCAGGTAATCTAGGCCAATCCGTACACAGGTGATGTCTTATGCGCTACCACTTGAAGGGTTACCAATAGGGGTTACAAGGGTGGCCAACAAATGTGTGCTTAAGTACCACTTGTATTTCATGTGTGTATGAATCCCTCAACCACGGGTTTATGCGCGTAACGACATATCTTTGTGGCTTAAAGACGCCAGAATACATCTCTACCCTGGAAAAAAAATTAACCCACACTTTCTGCTGAGGAAAGTGCTCTGATACCACTTGTAATATACCAGATATAAAAAGTATGCAGAACATAAATAAAATGCTAGGAAGAATAACAACAATATAAGAATAACAATCACCACAATAGCACTGAAACGATATAAGAATAACAACAAAAATAACACTTTGATTCTGAAAGCAATGTTCACGGGCCTCTTCAAGGGGGAAACCTCCAGTTGTGCAGATCTCTATTACAATAATATCCAAGCTAGGGTTCTCATACCCTCGACTACTATTTATAATAAATATGTCTATCAAAAGAAGCATCTAGAGGAAGGTCCTTCTATAAGTGGAAGCTTCTATTAGGTCTTCTTACATTTGAATTATTCTATTTTATTGCAAGGCCTTATTAATATTGACCTTTATTACATCTGAATATATTGTTCTACCTATGTGCGGGTTAGGACCCTAAGAAGTGGTCAGGTCCCTTATTCATTCTCACTAGCTTGACCACGATCTCAAAATCATATTCATGGAATAATAATAGCCATATACATATTCTTCCCCCCAACACTGGCTTGTTGACTAAGTATTTCAATGCAGAGTGATCAGTGAACATCTTAAAATGTCCTCCCAACAAGTAGTGTCTAAACTTCTGCAACACATATACCATGGCTAAACCTTCTCTTTTAGTGGTAGTGTAATTTATCTCAGTTGTAGAAAGATTTTTGCTAGCAAAGGCTATAGGGTGGTTGATGTCTCCTTCTCCTGGATGTGCTAACACTGCTCCTAGTGAAATGGATGAAGCATCGACATCGACATGGAATTCCTTACTCCAATCTGGGAAAACCAGAATAGGCGTAGTAACAAATTTCTGATTTAGTGTGTCAAAGATCTACTGGCATTCCTCTAACCATTGAAACTGATGATATTTCTTTAAAATATTTTCCATGGGTGTCGTTATCTATGCATATCCCTTGATAAAAATTTTGTAGTACCCAGTATGTCCCACCGTAGTGCACAACTATCTAACCGAAGTAGGGGGGGGGTATATCAACAATGATGGAAATCTTGCAAGGATCTACCAACAACCCCTGCTTACATACAATGTGTCCTAGAAATACTCCAAAAGGTGACAGGAAAATGCATTTCTTCAGGTTCAGGGAAATCTGACATTCCCTACACTTATCCAACATTAGTCTCAAACATTCAATATGATTTTTCAATAAGCTAAAAACAGTCAAATCATCAAAATATGCTTCCAAAAATTTATGTAAAAATTCCTTGAATACTTCAACCGCCACCCTGGAAAAGATGGTTGGTGCATTCTTCAATCTGAAATGCATCATAGTGTACTAGAAGGAACCCCATTCTATATCAAATGTGGTCTTATGTCTATATTCCTTAGCAATCCTAATCTGGTGATAACCTGAAAATCCATCTGTAAAGGAGTAAACTTCTTGTCCTCCTACATTATCTAAAACTTCATCAGTAAACAGTGTAGGGAATGGGTCATGTAAGCATGCATCATTCAGTTTCCTTTGATCTACACAGATTTTGATCTCTCCTGACTTCTTATCCTAGACCACCATAGGAATGATCCATTCTAACTCTTCAATAGGTTCTATGATTCCTGCTTCAAACATTCTGTCTAATTCAATCTTAAATTTCTTCTTGTATTTAGGATTCAGTCTGTAAGGTCTCTACTTGACTGGTCTTGCATCTAGTTTCAAGGGGATATTCATTTCTCCCATGGGCCCTTTAATGCCCTTCATGTCTGTGAACTTGGTTGGAAACAAGTCCTGATAGTCATGCAGTAATTTTGTAATCTTATCAATAGTGGAATCATCCCAATAATCTCCAACGTTTTCCAACTTAGGTGCTAAATCTGTTCCAATATTAACTTTATTAATTTTAATTGGTTTTCCAATGAAAGGTAGTTCAATCCCTGACCCTTCTATGTCTCTCTGTCCTTCAGTTTCTGCGATGTGCACATTCCTAGGATCATCATCCTCATCAGCATTAATATTGGAACAACCCTGTAATTATTGAAGGGGTGCAGTCCATTCATCTTCTTCATGCTCTAAAGGGAGGTTAGGTATCTCCTCAAAGACCTTATGTTTTACAACTTATAAAGCCTGATCTTTTGTGGGGTACTAACTCTCAAATAAAAATGTAGCTATAAATTTTTGAGTCATACCATACCAATATGAAGTGGTTAAGCGTGGTTCTGCTTGAAGATACCAGTTGATAGGCGCAGTATCCAAAGTGTTAATGAACTTATGCACCCATTTCTCTTTAGGAATTCTACTCCAAGCCTCCTTACAACTTCTCACGTGGTCCTTAGGGAAACTCTGACTTGTATATTGAACTTTTCACCCTTCAACTTGGTCTGATAAGCGCACTATCATCAAGGTGTGACATTGTACCCACTCTATGATGTTCTTCTTATGTGTTCCCCACCATCTGGTTGGTGTTCCTTTCAAGGATTCATCTAGTGCCAACAACATTTGTTGTGTTGGTACAATTACTTCAAATTCCAATAAAAATGACTCTAAATGATTTAAACCATCAAATGTGGGAAGATTACTTCTGTGCCAATCCAGCGAACTGCCTTGGTCAATATAGCACATCTTCGTGTAGAGACTTCATACATTTTGTTCTTCTAGTTCTCCAATGCTTCTTCTGAATCTGATGAGCATGCACTCCACTTCGCCAACTTAAATTTCCATCTGCTATAGGATTAAAGAAATCATGTTGTATAGTTGTCAATTTATATATATTATCTAGTTCATAAGCACAGTCTTCTTCTCTGATAGCTTCTTTGTATCTACGACCTTCATTAGGATCAAGAGGTGCAATGACCCTAAGGCCACAACCTTCAAATGTCATTCTTATTTTCTATAGGTCAAGAACAATGATATTGTTGAAAGCCCAATCAATGCCCAACAACACAAGATAAGGACAACTATCATCAACTATCTCAATCACTTCGAAGTCTGCAAACATCCTTACCCTGTCGATGTCCACAGGGACATGCTCCAGTCTTCCAAAGGGGATTACTGATTGCTAATTAGCCATCCTAAGCCTGATAGGAGAGTAAATCAACTTAGGTTTTCCCATCAGTTCCCAGGTCTTCTTCGTCATAACATTGACTTCTGATCCTAAGTTGAGGACCACATAATCTATGTTGTAGTCTCCAATCTGGGCATTAAGGTGCAGTTCCTTGTTTGTCCTTCTCTTTCTAGATACTTGATGTACTTCTTTATTCAGCAGAGGATCTACCCTTCCTATCTCATACTATCTTATCAAGTGTTGTAGTTCCTTCACAACTCTTTCATCCTTAATCATATTAATGCAAATACATAAGAATTCCATAAGATTTCTTATCTCTCTTCCTTTCTCGGGTGAGGCAGACTGATCAAATTCCATAGGAATCCCACATTCTCTCACTTTTTGTTGTTCCCTAGATGAAGAATCATGTTCTCCTCCGAATTCTCTTATTGTCGCTTCAAACGTCTACATTTATTTCCTTCGATCGAACACTTGTGTCTTCTCTGTAGCTATTTTGATCCTTGATCCCTGTGTTGTATTTTTTGGAGTCACCCTATCTTCTCCTATAATAGTGCCTCCTCTAGTGATAACGATGACTCTAGGATCCTCTCTGCGAGGTTCCACTGATATCAGCTGTACTTGTTGGTTTCCACCTCGTCTTTCCTGAAGTTTCCCCAGCAATATTGGACAATATTCAATAACATGTTCAAATGAGTTGCAGTAGCTGTAAGTGGTACAAGGGTTCTGACACTCCCTGGCCAAGTGACCTAGCTGGGCACAGTTATAACAAATGATCTGACCTCAACCTCGACCCATGACTCCTCCTCTTCCTCTTCCTCTGAATCCACTGTGAGGGTTGAATTTTCCTCTTCTCAAGGAATTAAACTACGCAACATTTCCTTCTTGTTGTAATTCTCCTTGAATTTTGTATGTATCCCTTGACCTTTCATGCAAGAGTTCGTAATCCCTACAGTCCTTCTCATCATGCCCCATAGATTTACAAAATGTGCAGTAAAGATTTGTAGGTGTATGTACGTATTTTTGCATATAATAGCATTCACCAGGGTGATGTATAGTTCTACATACCTCACACCAGGGTAAGGTAACCTTCTTCAAAGGGTTTGGATCTCCATAGGCCAAGTACACATTAAATAAGGGATAGTTATCCTTGTCATGGCCCTTTTCTTTACATCAGATACACCAGATGTCTTCTCTTTTATATTTTCCCTTTTCTTTATTCATATATTCGACCTATAGAGATACATTAGTTAGCTGACTCAAAATTTGACTCATACCTAAGCTAGATTCTCCCATAGGGGTTGATTCTAGTTTCATGGCAATCTCTAGTGCCTCAACCTACGAAGCGACTTTCTGTTGCATCAAAGGAACTATGATGTTTGGTAAGAGGGAAGAAATGAATCATTCTTTATTCTATTCATCTCGAATCTGAAAGCTCAAATGGACTCTCAAGGTATTAAACCTTTGATGAAACTCCCATATAGGTTCATCTACTCTCTCCTTGATTTATTTCAGCTCTGTAATGCACTGTGACTCCGACTTAGGTTTCTTGAATTTTTCACTCAATGCAGTCTTGATATCGTTCAACGGTTTAGGATGTACAGTTCATTTAACAAACTTCATATACCAACTCAATACGTGGTCTCTCAAGGTAGTACTAAACTGATCTCTCTTAACAGCTTCATCATTGACTTGCTTAATACTCCATACAACTTTGCATAAGAACCAATGTTGATCAGGATCTTTAGATCCATCTCCTCTAAAGATAAGTAACCTCATTTCATCTTCCATAGATCTTCCTAGGTTTCTTGACTGAGTATGTATTGAATTGTTGGTAATAGTGCTTTGAGTGCTTTGATAACTCTGGCTACTCTAGTTACGTAATGTTTCTAAAACAAAAAGAGTAGTAGTACTTACTTTGACAGTAGGTGTGATCCTTAAAGTTGTTGATTCTTCTCAGAGAGGCTCTTCAGTCTTCCCTTCCTCTTCTCTAGAGGACTCTGAATATTCTTCGTTCAATAGCTCTTATTCCTCTCCACTGTAGAACCCTTCATCCTATGCTAGTGGTTCATGATTCTGCTCAAACATGTTCACCAGAGGGACCTCTCTTAATGATCTCCCACTGTGCATGTGTCCAACCTATGTGTCGTTGTCACCATCTACGTTCTTGAACATTATTTTTTCAATCCGATCGATTACTGTATCTTCAAGATGTTCTTCTCATGAAATAACATCTTGATCTTCAACTTCAAAAAGTGTAAAATTTTTCCTCTAGGCCCCTTAAAGAAATATCTCTCTGCTTGGTTATATGACTCTACTCCATCAATAGAAAACTCAGTAATGTACCCTCCAATGGTGCTATCAAACCAGTGATCTATTTCTCTTGACACGACGTTATCAACTCTCTTGACCTTCTTGATCAGCGTCGATGTCCAAACCACAGATGGTCTATATCTTATTTCAAAATGGGTATCTTCTAATCTGGCTAACCACTCGTATAACTCCTTATGAACTCCTCCAAAGAAAATCTCGTTTATATTAGTAAACATATACCTTCCCAACCAATCCTATGTATTAATTCTAGGGTTCTTGTTCTGAGCTTCGGGGAAGTCCCTCTCTTGTTATTATATCCACTTATGAATATTTGTCTTCGATGGAAACCACCTTGACATTCCCTCAAGAAGATCCTGGTCCCAACAATAGAACCATTTGTTGGCATAGGGGTAGACCTAGGGTTCAACTTTAATAGCGTACTAACAAACCCTAACTACTGGCCCTTTTGGCAACAGCTGTGAAGCAGATGAATTCTCACCCGAAGTAGCAATAGGGAGGTTGCATGACATAGGTGTCTACAACTAGAGGAAACACAAAGTGAATCTATAACAAAAACATAGATAACCTAACTATGATTTATCAATATTATGCTTGCTTCACTAAGTTATATCTCTAATCTAACATACATGAAATAACAATATAACAAATAGAAAATAATCACAACATCAACCACAGAGACAACAATATTTGCGTGGTTCACCCTCTCCCTAGGGCTACGTCCACATAACTGTGTTTCTTGATATATTAAATGGAAACATACAGTTCTGTCTACTCACTTGGCTGCAGATCTCTCTCTCTTCCTCTCTTTCTCTTCCCTCCCTATGCACCCAGTTGTAGGGTTGATCTTCGCACCCAGCTGAAGATCCAGAATACATAATGCTCTTACAGTATACACTTCTCTCTCTCAATACAAAGTAACAATAATCGTACTCAACAACATAAGACAACAACCAACCTATTGGTTTTAACCTACCGAACAACTATGTGCTACTGACCCGGGGTTCGTATCTTTCAGAGTACCAACAAAGCCTAAAACTATCGACCCTTCTGGTAAACCAGAAGGAAACATAGCACACAGAATGCACTACGCAGTCTCACCCGAGATAGCTCTATGGGTGGCTGTAAGACTCAGGTGTTTACAACCTAGGATTGAGTAGGAGATAGAGGATCTATGTTCTGAGCCTTTAATTATGATTTGTATTACAAATTACTATTATTCCCTTTACTATCCTAACCATCGTGATCTATTTTCTTTATACGTAACAACAATTAACTAAACATTATAATAACTCATTCATTCACTACATTCAACATTTAACCAACAAAAGTAGACAAAAATATGCATGCATTCATCACATTACACATGTATTTACCGTGGTTCACCCCCTCCCGGGGCTACATCCACAAATATTTGGCTCTTGGCTCTCTTATTATGGTAGTTCTACAATTCTCATGCCTTGTGCTTACAACTCTCCTCATATCAGTAAGATATTTATGAGGCAAACTAGATCACACTAGGCTCCTCAACCTGCAATCTGATCCTCAAGATCTACCTTCCACTTATCTCACTTGTTACAAAAATGGTTCTCTTATCAAAATATTACATAAAACGAGTTCAACTTTAAAACAGTAATAAAGATCAACCTTCACAAAATCTCTGAACCTCTTTTAGATACATGCATATCCATATTTATATCTACCGGTATCTTCAGTCATTTACACAAAAACTCTTACATAAACCCTAACTCTACTATTGTAAGGTCTTCCTTCTCCGCATGCATTCGTTGCTTCCTTCCAGCTGTCGCCTCCTTCTTGCATGCGTGTGTGCTGTGCTTCTTGTCAGTTGTCTCTTTCCTCCTGCACGCTTTATTTCCCATGATTTCTCTTCCAACTGTCATTCTTCTTTGTGCACGCTTTCTTTCCCATTTTGGCCTACTGCCAATAGGCTCCCAACACTGACATGTGACTCATCCCGAGTCACCTAATCTTTTTGAGCTGCATCGATCTCTTCAATGATCATATGGAATTTTTCCCTTAACTCTAATACGATTTTCAGTGCCTGCGTGGTCTTCTCCTTAATGGTTTCTACCACCTGAATAGCCACTTCATCGTTCAGTAGTCCTGCACATTCTGCTTGGGTCTATTCAATTTGCGTTCTATCTGATTCTGCCTGTGTGACTACTTCTGCTACCCATTCCTACAACGGTTCTATTTGTGATCCAGATTTTATGAGAAGAACGAAATGAATAAAGATTATTACCAAATGCTTAACATAGAATAACAGAGATACAGTAAAACTGGTTTTCTATTCAATAAGGAAATAAGATGAAACTGTAAAATGCAGTGGAAAACAAACTTGTTGGAATGGTGGCGGCTTATCTCTAAGAAGAGATGTGATGGCTGCGCTCATTTGCAAGAAGATGATTACCATGAGTCTCTCAAGGCATTTTTACAATAAAGAGGAGTTTCAAAAACCATAAACATCCAAAAACCTAACCCTAGGAGATGAATCGCCAAAAGTCATGTGGGCCCCGTTTGGGTAAGTCAATACATCAACTTCACGGGGTCGTAACTTTTGCATACGATCTCTGTTTTAGGCGTATGATAGCCCATTGGAAAGATATATCCAAGGACTACAACAGTTGCACAAAATTTTAGGATGAAATTTTACGACTGCAACATACCCCAAAAAACGTCGTTTAGGGCCTCAAAACGGCTCCGAAAGTTCAGGACCCAAAAAAATGCTAAAAATAGTAAATTATCAAAATTGCTAGAAAGTTGTTTTGAGCCAGCTGGAAAAGGTGGGTGGCCACCGATATCCACCTGGATCAATCCTCCATCCTTAGGAAGAAATGGTCTCCATTGCGTTGAGTTCCCCCATAAAATGAGGAAATTTCTGCTGAATTTGGCCTCGGGTGAGCCACTTGCCTTGGTGCATGAGCTGCCCTGCTTTGACGACTCGATAAAGCTAGATCCTTTGTTGTCGAGTGCCCTTGATCTGTGTGTCCACAATCTTATCACTAGATGCCTGTTGTATGAATTCGGGGTTGAGCTCTGTTGGTGTCATTTTTTCTGCTACGTCTGAGGTGTCCAATAATGGTGGGAAATAAGGCTGAAGGAGGTTCACGTTGAACACTGGGTGCAGGCCAAGGAAAGGAGGAATGTTGTGCACAAAATCATTATCCCCCATAGCCTTGGTGATGGTGTACGACCCATAATGGAGTGGGAAAAGCGTCCGATGGGGTCCTATAATGCGTTCTTTCTGCAAGTGCAACCAAACGTTTTTGCCCACCTGAACCTTATGTGGAACCTGATATTGATCATGGCACTACTTGTACTTGTCATTGGACTTCTGTAGGATATCCTGAACCTGTTGGCGGATGTACTAGATCCTCTCAATGAACTAGGTGGCTTTGTCAGCCTCAGTTGGAGTAGGAAGTGCAACATCTATGGGACCCAATGGTTGGAATCCCAACCCCACCTGAAAGGGGCTTTGGCCAGTTGAGCTATGCAGGGCTCAGTTGTAGCTATGATGGACATATGGAAGACTCTCATCCCATGTGTGAGGGTGCTTGGAATTATATATGCACAGGATATGCACGATCATTCAATTTACAACCTTGGTTTGGCCATCTGTCTGGGGGTGGAAGGTCGTGGATTTGGTGAGCTTGGTGTCCAGTAGTGACCAGAGGCTCGACCAGAATGTGATGATAAATCGACTGTCCCAATCTAAGACAATGGTTTATGGGATTCCAAAATGTACCCAAACTCATTCAAAGAAGAGCTTGGCAATGGCTTCTGCTATGATTCTTTTCTTGCAAGCAACCAGAATCGCCATCTTAGAAAAGCGATCGACAACCACAAAAACACAGTCATTTACCCACTTGGTGGATGGGAGGCTTGACATGTAGTCCATTGAGATGGATTCCCATGGTCTGTTAGGAGTAGGAAGAGGGGTGTACAGACCCTGTTTCTTAGTGTTTGGTTTTGCAATAGCACAAGCAGTGCAAGACCTAATATACTTGTTGACCTCCTATCGAAGTTTCAGCCAGTAGAAATGTTTTTTTAGCATCGCCATTGTCTTTTCGATGCCGAAGTGTCCTGCCACCCAACTGTAGTGGGATTCCTAGATCAGCTTCGCTCTCTCACTTGAGGGAACACATATATGGCCCAAACAACACAACAACCCATCCTGAAGATGGAAATTATCGACAACTACCTTTGCACCCAACATTTGGTAGGTGGTGGTGAAGTCTAGGTCTATATCATAGAGTTGGGGACATCCAGAGGTCTCATGGCCGTAGGAGTCTAGCACTGTGGTGAGTGTCATGATTGGAGGTCTGTTGAGGCAATCAGTGATGCGGTTGGTGCTTCCTACTTTATAATTTATGTTGAGGTGGAATTGCTGCAAGTATGTCGACCACTTTTGGTGGCGGTCATTCTACAATTTTCCTTATGTCTGCATGAACTGCAGTGGCTTATGATCAATGTGGATGACTATCTCCCTCCCAAGAATGTAATGTCTCCACTGGTGGTAGGCTTGCACAATGGAGTACATTTATTTGTCATAAGTAGGGTACTTATGGACAGCATCTGATAGTGTCTCACTATGATAGGCCACGGGGTGGCTGTGCTACATGAGAACGACACCCATATCATAATCTGAAGCATCAGTCTCAATCTCAAAGGGTTGTTGCAGGTATGGTAGTGAAAGTACTGGGTCTGAGCACAAGCATTGCTTCAAATCATCGAACGCTTTTTGTTGGGGCTGGCCCCACACAAATTTATCCTTACCACCACCCCTATTTATTTGGCTAAGGGCCCATGCAATATGGGAGAATCCCAACACAAACTTGCGGTAGAAATTGGCAAGGCCAAAGAAGCTCTAAATCTCAGGGAGTGTGGTTGGGGCCGGCCAGTCACAGATGACTTGGATATTGGATGGATCCACATATGCACCATGTTAATCAATGATGTAGCCTAGGTAATGGACCCCGTCCATGACGAAGGAGAATTTTTCTACGTTGGTATATAGCTTGTGTTGCCGCAGGGTGTGCAGAACTTGTTGAATATTTTGCAAGTGTTCAACCCAAGTCTTGTTGTAAATGAGAATGTCATCAAGATACACCACTACAAAAGTATTAGTGAATGGTCGTAGGATATCATCCATCATCCTCATGAAAGTGGCTGGAGCATTTGTCAGACCAAAGGGCATGACCAACCATTTAAAAAGGCCTTCCTTTGACTTGAAGGTGGTCTTCCATACATCTTTATGTTTTATTTGGACCTGGTGGTAGCCAGACTTTAGATCAATCTTACTGAAGTATTTGGCCCCCATGAGTTGATCAAGGAGGTCATCGATTTGGGGAATTGGATACCAATTTCTGACTGTGATTTTATTCAGAGCCCGATAATCAATGCAAATTTGCCAAGTTCCATCTTTCTTCTATACCGGAACAATTGGGCTCCCGCAAGGTGATGAGATAGGACGGATGTGCCCCTTGTGGAGAAATTCTTGGATCTGTCACTTGATCTCCTCATTTTCTAACAGAGAGCAGCAATAGACTGGCCCATTCGGTAGTAGTGAACCAGGGGTTAGATCGATGGGGTTCTTGACCTGTCAATGTAGAGGTACCTCGGTAGGTGAAGAGAAGATATCTAAGTATTCTTCCATGACCTTATCTACATGTTTCTGCTGTGTGGAGAGGTCGGCCGTAGAGACCCTGGATGTGGTTGTGATTTTTCTCTCATTCTGAGAGTGAATCATGAAGAAGACAAACTTCCCCATATGAGAGATGACCTTCCTGCATTTCTTAGCAGAGATCAAGGAAATAGCACTAGGTGGGACAGCCTCAGGTATCCTGTATAATTTCCTGTTCAAAGTAATAATAACACTACGAGGCCTAGACTCATATACAGCATGACATTTCCATAAATAAGGTTGGCCCAAAAGAACATCACAAACTTCGAGAGGAGCAACATCACACAATACCTTATCTTTGAAGGGCTTGATGCCATATGATAATCGACACTGTTGGCTGACGTGGAGATTGCTTCCTTGGTGAAGCCATCCAATGGTGTAGTGTTGTCGGTAGGCCAGCTGCTTGACAACCTCTGTTGAGATCAGGTTCTTCTGGATACCACTATCAATGATGAAGTGTAGTGGGGTGCCTTTTACCCACATCTTTGAATGGAAGAGGCGCTCCCCTTCTTCTAGCTCGTCTGGTTCACCATGTTGGATCTTGGTGGTAGCAACGATGGCACTCGGTTCCGCATCAATGATCCATATTCCCCTTTTTGGTTCTGACTTAGAGTCAGAACCCACATATGATTCATAGGCTTTCACTTTGTCCACCAATGTCTGCTTTGAGTGCCAGTCAGTAGTGTTATGCCAAGGGCTCTTATGGAAGTCGCACCACTTCCCAGTATCTTTCTTTGTCTTTCCGGTGTCCTTCTCCGCTTGTGGCTTGGATTGGTTGTCCTGATACTATCCATCTTTTCTATGTCCTTTGTTCTGTGGGTTGGGGCCACCCTTTCCTAGATTTTTTTATGAGGGGTTCCCCGGCCCAAATTGTCGCGTCTTTTGTTTGAGCTTCTAATCAATTTTGATGGCATATCGGTAGGCTACGCCCAAGGATGAGATGTCCAAAAATTCCATTTTGGTCTGGATGTATCTATGTAGAGCACCATGATACTTGAGCACCAGATGTCTCTCCGAATCTTTGATACCCAACTTGGTGCGCAAGGTATGGAAGATATTTGTGAAATATGGCACTACTTGGTCTCTTTCTTGCTGTAGTGTGGTCCATTTGGTATACAAGTCATCATAACTTTCGACAGGGTAGTATTATTCCTTAATAGAATCCATGAAGGATTCCCAGGTGGGAATGACTATAAATAATGAGGTTTCCTCTGTTTCCTTTTGCTCACAGAAAGTTTCCCACCAATCTTTGACATGGGGAACGACTTTGAGGAGTGCAAAAGTAATCTTTTCTCTATTCAAAAAGTTATGGACAGAGAAATACCCTTCTAGTATATTCAACCACTTGTCTACATCATTTGCGTCTATATGACCTTCAAATATAGGAATATCACAGACACATAAATAGGAGAAGCAGGCTCAAATTGATCTAGGTGGATATCGGTGGCCACCCACCTTTTCCAGCTGGCTCAAAACAACTTTCTAGCAATTTTGATAATTTACTATTTTTAACAGTTTTTCGGGTCTTGAACTTCCAGAGTCGTTTTGAGGCCCTAAACGACGTTTCATGATGAAATTTTGCGACTGCAACATACCCCAAAAAATGTCGTTTAGGGCCTCAAAACGACTCTGAAAGTTCAGGACCCGAAAAACTGCTAAAAATAGTAAATTATCAAAATTGCTAGAAAGTTGTTTTGAGCCAACTGGAAAAGGTGGGTGGCCACAGATATCCACCTAGATCAATTTGAGCCTGCCGCTCCTATTTCCGTGTCTGCGTAGTGATGAGTTATGCCTGCATCTTCTTCAACTCTTGCATCCCCTTTACGCGTTCTTGGATCAGTATGGTCTTTTTCTTCTTCTTGAGTTCTTGGATCACTACATTGATCCTTTCCTCTTCCTTGTCCCAGCGTTGAACCTGTGGATCCTCCTCCAATCTTGTCCAAAGTTGCGATGCTTTTTCAACCAAGTTAGCTAATGTGTTGACTTGTTTTTCCATCTCCTATATTTGCGTTGTTGTTGACTGCCTCCTTTTCTCCTTTACTACTGGTGGAGTCATTGGTCTTAGCTATTCTCGGAGATCCCTGATCTCCTTTTGGTACTGTGCAATTACTTCTACAATCTGGTCGATTTTTTCTATGGCTGGGAGTTCGTTTCCCTTCATGGTGTTTGGAAGTTTCCCAAAAATTTCTCCCACTCTGCATTCCAATTCGTTCCTGTGTTTCATCTCCCTTTGAATTTTGGATTTGGTCTGCTCATACTCTTTTTCTAGTGCTTCCTGCTACCTTGTTGCTTCTTGTAGCTCGACTAAGTTCCTATGTTCTCGAGACTGCATCTCGTCGTTGACGCTAACCTGCAATTGGTGCATTTACCTTGATAGCATCCATGTCAGGACCAATTTTATGTGGTCTAAATCCTTCAGTGGTGTCTGTCCCACTATTTCATCCATTCGCAGCATGCTCGGTTGTACATGAACCGTTGTGTTTGTGCGTGGTATTGGGAGGGTTGGGTCTCGTTATTTGATCTCCACTCTTTTGTTGGTTTGTGTTATTGAATGCTTTGTGCCTATGCTACCACTTGCTTTCTGGACTTCTCCGAGTGTCCTGAGGAGTTTTCCTATTTCTGCCAGCTCTTTTTGTAGATTATCCTTGTGATGTGTTGCATGGTTGAAGTATTCTGCCAAACAATCCTGGACCATTTTGGTGATAATCTCTCCATCGTATTTCGTGATCGTCAAGTCTGGTGATGCTCATTGTGCCTTTGATCTCTTGCGTGTGTCTGTGGCCTGTTCAGTCGGTCTCTTATTTCCCCCAGACTCCTGTGTGATGGGGTTTGGGGCGGTCTCCTGCGTTCCCTTGGCTTGTTTTGGTTGTTTGTTGGTCTCTTTCTGCCCCTTACGGGTTCCTGTCTTCTTTGACCCTTCACTTGCCTGATTGTTTTTGTTTTGGCCCTTCCTTGGTTTCTTGGGCACTTCTTTTTCAGAGGCTGTGTTTTTGCCTGCACTGCCTCTCCTTCTGCAAGTCATTTTGGTACTTCTCGGGGAATGGATGGGATATTCCATTCAGCAGTCCATTCATTGATGACCATGTCTATATCACCTTCTATGATACAATATCACATTGATAGCCACTGTTTATCGGGATCCTACCTTAGTTCTATCCACATGGCTTGTCGTGTTGCCCAGAATTTAGCGATGTTCCCATATCGCGCGACAACTTCTGGTATTATTCTCTATGATTCGTTAATAGCTCCCTTCATGTCTCGTAGGTATGCTTCAAAGATAATTCCATTGTCCATCTTTTTTCTGGTCTGTGGCCCCGATCTCAGTACTCAATATCTCGCTCCCTCGAGCTGAGGTCTCGTAGAAAAAACTACGTATTATGGTTCTAGCCATCCCATGAAGGCATAATGGTGATCATCCATGAGTAATGAAATTTTGTGCCAAGTTCCTATGCATCCCTGCAGTCCACTTGGAATAAGTTTAACAGATAAGGCACCCATCTCACAAAGGTGCCTTATGCGCACTGAGATGCAACTGCAATAACCCCTGCCAGTACTTCGTCTTTGTGGCATTTTCTTAGAAACTTTCAGGCTAAGATCTTTACGCCTAATTGTGTTGCTGGGTTGTTGATCTATTTGATTATAATGCCTCTTGTCCCCCTCGCTATGCCATATTTTTTCTTCATTTCCTCTGCTAACACTTTTTCCTTGGACTTATCATCCAGAATCATCCTGAGATCCATACCCCAACTGGGTAGTCTTATTATCTGAGCAATAAGGTCCACTATTATGGTGATGGGTCTATCTAACCATATATCCCCTCCATGTGTAACTTCTAACAACTTATTGACGCACAATGTCGCGTATTGGCCTCTGCCAAAGTGTGGGAGTTGTAGCAATCCTGAAATGTCGGTCTGGTCCAGTCCAACTGCCCACTGGTGTGGTTGGCTGATTGTTTCTCCAAGTTGGTTGACCACTATGTGTTGCATAAACACTCTGGGTGCAAGTTCTGAGTACTTAGTTTCGTTTAAGACATCATGGTTAGAATACTTGAGATTCCCAACGTGACCCAGTAACTGCAGCTCTACCTATACTCCCTCTGGTATGCGTGGTAGCACAATTTTTGTTGTCGGTTTCTTACGAGGTGATCTCAGTATCAGGATTCTATCTTCCTGCTGTGGTGGTTGGTACGAAGTTCTAGCAATTCTCGTTTGCTTCCCTGTAAGCCATTTTGGCCAAGCCGAGGTAGTTCCCATGGTCCCTTTTGTCTATTGACCAAGGTTGGGTACCTCTAACTCGTTGGATTTCCCTTCTGATCCTTGACTCTGTGTCGTGTCGTTGCCTTCCATGGCTAGTTTGGTGTTTTTTGGTTGCACTTCCTGTTGGGGTTCCGCTTCTTCATTCTGAGGTTCCTATGGATCTACTTGTGTATCCTCTTTAATTTCCTCTGGTTGTGGCTACTGAATCTCTTCCAGTATCAGTTTAGGGCTCACCAGTGGTCTCTCTAGGGATGGGATCTCATTGATATCGACGATATTCAGTTGATGTTGCTCGTTTTATTCTAGCGGTCCTCGTGACCTAGTTTGAACTCTGGTTGGCCTAGCGGTCAGGCCTGGTTTAAAGGACTTTGGTGGTGCCATAGTGGTGAGTGTTGAACATATGTTGTCTGTAGATGACTGTAGTCTCTCTTCGTTTGTTCGATATATTGTTTCTCTCTCTATGTTCTTCTTTCGCGAATAGACAAGTTGCTTCCGTGCTCGCTTGCTGTATGGGTTTGTCATGAAGCTTATAGAAGACACTTCCTCCATGATGTGATTAATGCACCATAACTATGGATTCAATGCATGTGAGGCAGTTTCATACTTTCCATTACGCTTCTCTGGCCATTTTCGGTTAGCGTGTTTAACGTGACATTCCATCAGTCCTTGTCATGCCTTAATTCCACTGTGTGTTGTTCTGTCATCCTGCTTTTGCCGAATTTTCGTTTCCCGCTTGTTTGTGTTAGGTGTGTAACTATTTCTCTTTCCTTTACTGCATCCATGTTTCGAGCATCCTGTGGCTTTTTCATGGCTTTTCTTTATTTTTTTTTGTTTTTTTTATTTTTTACTGCGCGGTGGGTGGTCGACTATCCTTGTACAGATTCAGTCGACTCCCGTTGATCATTCCTTGGAGGTCTGTGCTTGTTAGATATATTAACTATACAACTCCACCATATTTTATAGATTTGACCTCGTATGGTCCTAACCAATGCATTCTCAACTTTCCTGGGTGCTTAAATGATTTGTTGTCATAAAGAAATACTAGATCTCCTTCTTTGAAAGTCTTCTTCTTAAAGTGTCGATCGAGCCATGCTTTGTCTCTGGCCTTTTGCACTTGTTGATGGAATACTGCCAGGATTCGGTCTTCCTCCATTTCTAATAGTTGGTTCAATCTTTCATGTATCATCCTGTGTTCTTCCATTTGTGTGATAGAGGCTACGCATAAGATGGGTACTAAAAATTCCAATGGCACTACCGCTTCTTGGTCATAGACGAGTTTGAATGGTGTGTGCCCTGTCAAATTATTACATGTCGTCCTATACGCCCATAATACTACTGGTACTTTGAGGTCCAAGTCGTCTTTGTTGATGTTACAAATCTTTTTCAGTGTGTTCTCTAGAACTTTGTTAAAGGATTCTACTGTGCCATTCGCCTGTGGGTGATACAGTGTGATTTTCTAGTGGTGAACTTCAAATTCTTAAAGCATCATGTAGATAGTGTTATTTATGAAATGTGTGCCTTGATCTCTCATCAGAACTCTTGGGCACCCAAACCGAGTAATTACTTGTTCAAATAAAAAGTGTGCAACGGTCTTTGCGCTACAGTCCTTTACTGGTGCGGCTTTCACCCATCGTGTTAGGTATTCCGTCATGGTGATGATGTATCTTACCCCTATTATTTTCGCTGGTGGGTTAATAGGTCCCACAAAGTCTATTGCCCATTTATCAAATTCATGTAATGTCACTTGTGGTCGTAACGACATCTCATCCCTTTTGTTGGGTTTGCCTACCCTTTGACAAACATCGCATCCCTAACAGTATTCTTTCAAGTCCCTATGGATCGTTGGCCACCATAGTCCTGCACGGAGTACCTTCTATGTGGTATCTTTTCTTGCATAATGTCCTCTTGCCAATCCCTCGTGGGCTTCTACTAAAACCCTTGGTCATTCATGCTCCAACATGTACCTTCATAAAATTCTATCTGTGCCCATTTTATATAGGTGTCCTACGATCAATTGATAGTTGGTTGTGCGAGCTACCAGGTTCTTCTTCTGCATAGTGGTATACTCTTGTGGTGTGGTACCTGTGCTCAAGTACTGGATGATCTCTATGAAGTATTCATCAACAATTTGTACCGAGAATAGTTGTGCATCTAGAAAGTTGTCTTCTAAGATTGTGGGTTCTTCTCCATTTGTGACCCATGATAGGTGGGTCAGAGCCTGCATTTAGTTTTCCTGGTTTGACGATTACTTTGAAGTCAAATTCCTAAAATAACAGTAACCATAGGAAGATTCTCGCCCCCAACACTAGCTTGTTGACTAGGTATTTTAGGGCTGAGTGATATGTAAACATCTTAAAATGTTTTCCCAATAAGTAGTGTCTGAACTTTTGAAGTGCGTAATAGGCCTTCTATTTCCGTTGTGTTATAGTTTTTTTCTGAGTCAGATATTTTTCTGCTTGCAAATACTATCAGGTGATCTAAGTCTCTTGCTTCTGGTTGTGCTAAGATAGATCCCAGTTCTATCACTAATGCATCTACATGCACATGGAATGTCTTTCCCCAGTCCGAAAATACCAATATCAGTGCAGTGACCATCTTTTCCTTCAGGGTATCCAGACTTTGTTGACACTCATTGTTCCATTGGTACTTTGTATCCTTCCTTAGTAGTTTTTCCATTGGTGTTGTGTTCTTTTCATATCCTTTGATAAATTTCCGATAGTATCCTGTGTGTCATAACGTCCCTCATAGTTGACAGATTGTTTTTGGCGCTGGTAAATTAACAATGACTACGATCTTGGCCGGATCGACCAATAGCCCTTTTTTGCATACTATATGGCCCAATAGTATCCCAAATGGTGCTCCAAATATACATTTCTTTATGTTCAGTGATATCTGACAATGTCTGCTTTTCTCTAGCATCAGGCATGTTGCACCTCTTTTGTCACCTGAATGAGCAAAATAGAGATGCTTACCAACCCAGTTGAGTTAGCTAGGCAAGACAAAAATGAAGGAAAGAGTTATAAGTATCAAGCATAAGAAATAAACAAAGAACTAAACTAAGAACAATAAAAGAAATTAAACTAGAGTGCATAAGAACATTAAAACCAAAAAAAAACAACACTCATGCCAACAAAGGATAGGATTGTATTAGTGGGAAAACACCAAAGAGAAAGGGAGATATATGGGTCCTCTCTTCCTCCAAGGGAGGGCTCTTGGACCCCCAAATATTGAGCTCTTCTTACAAGTAACAAACTAGAATGAAATGGTGAAGAGAATCCAAAGCTCATTCACTCAAGAGGTGATATGAATGGCTAAATGAAATGGTGCTTGCATGCTCTTGACGAGGAAAGAGGATCCTCCAAGAGAATATAAGCATCATAACAATACAAATGAATTCCTTGAAAATGTAGTGCACCCATGGCCTCTTCTTATAGAATATCTTTGAGGAATTATTCAACCATCTTTAGTGTGAACAAGGGGCCCTTTAGGGCACCCTTAGGTCTTTGACCAGCCCCCCAGTTGGATTCAGCTGATATTTGGGTGTCAAATCGACTTGCAAGCTGAACCAGAAGTGGGTGGAAGGCCAACCAATATCATAAATGCGTCATTCTAAAGGGTGCATAGTTTTTTGCGTGCACAGTAGCGCATTGTGCACATGTGTGATTTTCTTATGGTTATGAATGGTGCAGGTGTGCGCGCTCCCTGTGTAGTAATAGCGCATTCTAATTTTGTTACTGGTTGTATAGTTTTGGACCTTTTGGAAATGAATTTTTTGGTACATGGATGAACTAATAGATGTTTGGAGATGTTGGATTCCTGTAACTATTTGCGGACAAAATTTCAGTGATAACAGATGCCCCCTAATGGATGAGGTGAGGAGCATATGTATAGCCGAAATTCATCAATGTTTCTTCTACTGAGAGTACCATTGTAAGAAAGAGAGATGAGGAGAGTGTCAAGAGTGACCAAGTGGAGGGAGAGGGGAACCTGTAGGACCCAAACCTTTCACAAGGTGTGAAAAATAAAACTATGTACAAGCGAGACGGGCATGCCCCATGCTCGTGTCATGTAACTCAAAAATGTGTATTACAGTAACTGAAGTTGTGTGTTGGTGTAGATTACTGCAACGCCCTCAAGGGAATGTTGATAATAGCAGAGGACAATTATGATGGTGAATAAACTCTAAAAAGAGACGATGATACCTATAAAAAGTGTCGAGGATTCACAGGCATTGATGGCCTAACAATTTTTAGCGATCTTCAGAAAATATAAAACCAACTGCAATAGTCGCAAAGTAAGACCCACTGCAACATGAGAAAGTGTTGAATTTGAATGTGGTGGGGTTCAATGATAGAAAAGAGAAATGATGTTTCTCTCTATGTCATCTGAGACTCCTCATTGTAAAGGTAATGAGAGTCAAGATATTGTCGCCCATCTGGAAAGTGTGTTGATGTCGACAAAAAGGGAGACGCGACTTCGAGAAGAGTAGGGATTCATGAAATCCACTAGATAAAATCAAGAACTGATGAGTAACATGGACGAATTCCAGGAGTGGTGAGACTCAATACTTCCCTTGGTTGGGGAGATATGTAAAGTGGCAGCAACCGTGAAACTGAATCTAGCATTAGGGGGATGACTAGACGAGGGTAAATTGTGCTAGAGGCATGACAAAATGGACAAACACAGAGATCAAAAACTTGTAAGATACTCAAGGTTTATGGATAATGTCAGTGATGAGAGGAAGTGAAAAATTCCCCAACCAAGGGTGACAAAGGTTTCTTTGCCAGAAAAGGAAGGTCACTAAAGGAGACTACATAAAGCTATGTAAATGCAGGGAAAAGTGTTTGTAAAATTACTGAAAGAATAAAGAATGAGTTGGGATAACTGTGTAGATACAGAAATAGGTGCCCTAGTGTAACATGGCTTGGCCTATGTTGGCACAAGTGGCTTGGAAAATAAGTGGAGGTTTGGGGCCCCATAGGTGGGTTTCTATATTAGGGAAATGTATGGAGGGCAATCTGCAAATGGGAAAACTGGTGGTGGATGAAATGGATGGTTAATGATGCTGCAAGGGTGGAGTCAAAATAGAACCATGATGAAGTAACCTGGGAGTCCATTGGGAAGGCTAGAAAAATGAGGAGAAGGAGTATGTGGTTGGTTCTCGACGATGCGTAAGACTATCGAGACTCCCATCCCTAAAGGGTGAAAACAGTATGAGTGTCAAAGTGCCAAGGGGGATTATGAATGGGACAAATCATGTGGGGGAGAGTGATACTGGGTAATAGTACCAATATGCAGTAGAGGTGACAGTATTGCAGAGTTGGATATAGGGACCCTAAAGGCAAATGTCAGAGGGTGTGACTGGAGATGCAAATAAGATTCAGAGGGAATTATTACATGTCAGTGTTGATCATATACCTGAAGGGGCCGCGCTGGTGTGTGATGACCAAGTACCTGCACACATGAAAACCAAATACCTGATGCGAACAATATCTAAAAATAAAGAACATATAATAGTTATTTGATAATTTTGAACATGAGTAGGCATAGCTGAGTTTGTCATGGAAAGATGCTCCACCGGGGAAAAGTGCAAATGATCACCCGAGGAAAATGACTGTGTAAGTGGCCGAAAATGGTTTGAAAAATGAAGCTTATGGGCTCCTGTACCAAAAAATGAAAATGGGGAAAAGGGATTAGATATGGATGGTGGGCCCATAATTCCATCCCAGTTGCATTGACATTATGGGAGATTGGGTGGTAGTTTGGTGGGAGGACACGTACCTCCCCTTTGCTCAAGGATTGATGAAGAATTATAATGAATTACATTCACGGGAGAATTGGTATGGAGTGTCGGAGAAAGCACAGGCAGATATGTGTGGCATTCTGTGACTAATGTGTTGTGGGCGTATGGGATATATGGGCAAGGATGAGTGTAATGCCCATATTTTGTGCATATGGCATAGGAAAAATTGGTTCGTATATTTTGTTTGTGTGTGGTTGATGACTCCATAGTAGTGTAGGATGTACTTGGTGGAGTGGCAAGCAAAAAGTGTGCTTGAGGAAGCTAGATAAAACTGTGTAGCTCAGGAAGAGAAGGACAATTGTGAGTGGGGTGTCCTTTTATTTCACATAAGGCACGAGGGTGTTAAAATCGGGGAGATATTGGAGTGATGGGATCTTTATTCTTTTGTTTTCCCCCAGCCGTAGCAGTGGTGCTAGCGATTGGGGGTGAGGGTGGTATGGTTAGAGTTAGTACTAGGATCTGCATCAGGATTCCCTCTCACTGAGGGAGGGATGGTTAATGAACCATCCTAGGTGGATGTAGATACCATACAAGGATGGTGAGTACCATGTTAGAAAGGGTAAGCATTTTGGATACTTGGAATGCTTTGACTCTAGGTTGGGGGTAGAAAAAGGGAATTTGGGTAATGGCCTGGGGGACTGTCTACCAAACTAGAATTTTCCCCTAGAGGGGGGGGGAGATCTGTGATAAGTGGTGCGGTGGCGCTCTCAGGGAACTCCTGAGGTAGTATTTCTTCAACTAGTGGAACTTTGATATGCAGAGGGGACTCGGTGATAGGATTCTTGTCTCCGATGTCTATTCCTTTAGAGGAAACTACACACACTTGTGGTAAAAAAGATGGGTTTAAGAACGGTGGCGCTCCTTGATAAGTGCCCAACATGGATGAGTCTTGGAATAATCCAGGGCCAATGTTGGCAACTGGAAAATCATTCGAGATAACACAAACAAGGGGGAGTATGTTATTGATGTTGGCGGAATGGTTAGTCTTGTAATGTGTAAGTTGGTCGATGGTTATGATCTTCCCTTTATGGGGGAACATCATCGTACAAAACACAGAAGAGGCAACCGCCTTCATAGCATACATGTAGTTGCGTCTGAACAAGATATTGTAATCAAGTTGGGCATCGATAACTTCAATGTCAATGAGGATGGTTTTTCCCCCAAGTTCTATGGGGACATTTTGACAAAGCCCTGTGGAAGATGTTGGTCAACCATCGTAAGCTCGAAGGGTGATGGTAGAGGGTACTAGCTCAGGGGATCCAATTTTTTGCCATACGTGTTTAGACATGATGCAGGTGGATGCACCTTCATCAATGATACACCAATAAACTATGGTGTTCCATATCTTAACTGGTATCTATAAGGTTACTTGGGAAGGAAGACGTGGTTCTCCACTATATGAATCAAATGTGATCAACTGCATGTCAGCTGTGTCGACTACCCCCAAGGTAGAAAGAAAGGATTTTCCCTATAATGGATAGGTTTGGAGGACCTCCAACATAGACATGGCTGCGGGAGACTGGGCTAAGTCATCAACCAGACTATAATTATGAGCAGCCCTAGCATGAGGGTTATGCACATTCCATTGTAAAGGCATATGTGGTATGTGAGGAATGGGTTCCACGTTAGGATGTGGAATCATCAATGGTCATCTTGTAGTAGCTGGTAGTGTTTCTGAGGTGGTTAGGGTAGAGTAGGGAGGCATACCATATTGACAATTGCAGGTTTGTAGAATAATTTCTTTGCTGGTGAGGAGGACATTGTGATCAATCGAATTCCCGGTTTGAGTGGCACCCGAGTTTGGATATTTCCCCATTTGTGGTGGGGTAGGGTTGATCACCTGTTGAGTGTTCATCACCCCTTGGTGTGGAATGGGGTTTTGCAGCATGGCTGGGGGTGGTTGTTGCACATATTGTTGTGGGGCATGCTGAGGAGTAGGTGGTGTTGGGGGATGTGGTCCATTTACAGAGTCTTTCATTCATTTAAAGTTAGTGATTTGGGGACAATGGTGAGTACAATGGTCATACTCACTGCAAAGGGCACAAGGTAAGTTTGTCCAAAGATTATTGTTATTCTTTCCTTGGCATTTGTTGTTATTCCCCCTTGAGGATTCTAGTTGCCACCAGCAGGTTGGTTTTGTTGGGGGTGGTTTCTTCTTGGTCCTGGATTATTATTGTTTCGGTTCTTTCCTTTATTTTTGACATTATTTGATGGATGGGTCAGATTTTCTATATTCAGTTGTTTGAAATGGTGGACTTGCTGAATGGTAGAGGGTTGAACAAAGTTGACCCCAGTGTGTGGTTTTCCTTGTGGAGAAGCAATGGGTTGGGGGGGACCAGGAAATGGGAAGTATGGATTATGTTGTGGTAATGATCCGTAAGGTACATAATAAGGTGTGGCACTTTCAATAGTGTTTAGGGTATAAGTAGGAGTATAGGGTTTCCCAGAATTAAGTTGAATAACCGGGCGCATAATGGGTGCCGACGGGGGTCCACTTATTGGTGGAGGAAGGGAAATAGGATATGTTTGTTGATAAGGGGGAGGGGGATAGTAAGGATTTCCTCCATATACTGGTGGATATGGAGGTGTACCATACATAGTTGGTTGTGGGGGGTATGGATTGTGGTGTGTCGTGGTACCAATCAATCCATTCGCAGAGTGAGATATCCCATGTTTTCCTGGCCGAATGGCATGGTCTCAGGGCATCAAGTAGTACTGCATATAAGTATCATGACTGTGAGTAAATGGGCTTGAACTGTTGGGTCTTGAAAATGGATTCTTCTTCAAACTAGGGGAAGGTGGTGGCCACATATTTGGCAAGGAGGGAAATAAGTGATTTCAGAAACCAATTGAGACATTGTTGTGGGGTGGCTTCCACTTTGCAGAGACTACATCACCGATGCCATTCGTGAATGTGGTCAGTGTTTTAGGATAAATCCGTAAGTGCGGACACGAACCGATCTCCCCAGATCCACCTGGATCTGGAACAAACAGTGACAGAATACTACTCTTTCCCTAGTTCTAAAGTATTGAATGGACAAGAGAAGAAGGATGATGTACTT
>ML782397.1:273123-306637 GCA_009831015.1 Picea engelmannii | reverse complement strand
GTACTGTCTCTAAAAGAGTGATTTTGAGAGATTGACAAGTGTAACTTTCTTCATGAAAATGATCTTAAAGAAGAGCTAGATCTTCTATCACCATGTCATTATCATGTCATCATCTTGATAACCAAAAATGAGGATAACAGTCAGCGATGTGCATGGAAGAGGTTTGTTTAGAATCTGAGAGTAGTTTGAGACCATTGTCATGACGAATTGGTAGTTGAAATAAGGTCAAAAATGATTTTGCCAAAGATTCAAAGGTCACATGGGACCCATATTTTCTTCTACATACCACTTGGTTGATGGGCCGATGAGTGTGCATTGAAATAACCTCAATCGGACGAAATCACCCATGATGTTGTTTGAAGAGAACCATAAGTGAAAGGTCATGATATGGTTAGTAGGATCGTCTCCCACTTTTCGTTCAAACTTGGGGATGTCTGAAGGAATTTTGGTGGACATTGCAGGCCAAGTGGGGTTATGCAATATAGTATCATTGGTGATTTTAGTCAGATCCGATATGTTGAGGGAAGCCAAGTATGGCATATGAGGTAGTAGTGGAGGATTAGTTCTAGCCATGGTGTGAGTGTTTGTGTACCTAACCCTTGAGGGGGACTAGGTGGGTTTGTACTTCCTCCTTTAGAAGAAGTTGTCCCTCCGCTTCCGTGTAAAGGAGAGTGAGTGGACAGTTGACCTTGGGAAGTGGACCCAAGTAAAGTGGAACCGAGAAAAGATGATCCCAAGACAGTATCACTCATAGGGGTGTGAGAAGGTGAAGCTGATGAGTGGGAAAGACTAGGAACTCCCCCTAGAAGAGGAGGGAGATTTAGAAAGCATCTAGAACGATGAGGATTCTATGGGTCCCCTATGATGTCCGACTAGCTAAGTGGATGTATGCAAATGGTGATGAGAAAAATAAATGAACAAGAGGCTTTGCTGTAATTTTTGAACCTTCACAATATATTTCACAATCAGATGTAATCACAAGGGCATCATACATAAAGAAATTTATAAAGAAACATACATGTGGATAGGTGGAGTTTGTCTGTGTGGGATAACAAAGAAAACAAATGCTCGTGTCCTAAAAAACATAACGTCCTTCCTCTCAAATAGCACTAGACCTTCCAATAACACTCAACATTGGGGTCTGAAGCCACCGAAAGAGAAACTATTGAAGGATGAAGTAATCAGTTATAATGAGGGGTAGAGGGTGCATATCCTGAAAGAGCTGGTGATATTTCCCAATAGCCACACAAAATATGATCAAGGTGCAATTGCAGCCCACAATTGCCACCTGGGTAGATCTCCTAAATTTTGGTCACTAGGTACCTTAGCCAAAGTGTGACATTTAGATTTTCGACCTCAGAAATAGGTCACGGGATGGATCTTGTCCAAGAGGTGGGTGCCTCAAGGGGGGACACACAGAACAACCAAACCTCGGCCTTCAACCCTTCACGGGTATCTCCCTGCCTTATGGTGTAGGAACACTTGACTTGGAGGATTTGAAAATTCCCTTTTTGTCAACTTCTATTGTTTTGACGATGTGACAACTAGATAACAGGGAGTTATTTGGATGCCTATCCCCAAGATCCTACTTAGACTAAAAAATTTCTTTTGGTACCTCCTGTGGAGGAAAACTTAGTGAGTTTTTAGAAAGTTTTTTAGGTGTGATTGTTTGAGAGATTGGGAGTGTGAACCAACCTTGTTGAAATTATGTGGGAGTGGAGAGTCTTTTTAAGAAAAGGTGGGGCGTTTAGGAATCTCGTTGGAGGAAACTTACTTCAACCTCCACGATTTCTACAAAAAAATATATGAGTGATTGGTGAACTTTGTGTGTGAACCAGTGAAAGTGTGCCAATTTTTAATAATTTAGGTCTCACCTTGCTGCATGTGGACTTCACTTGGTCCTTACAAGAGTTTATTACCTAAGTTACTATGTGTCATTGGTACAACCTTGCAAAATTTTAAAGTCCCTAGGAAACTAACATGTGGACATGTGGGTCCTTACCAATCCTTTAAGTCCCTGTTGTGATTTAATCTAAGAAAGCTTTGAAACTATCCTAGATTGTGGACATGTGGGCATGTATGGGCCCATTACAAAACATTTAAACTTCCCTAGTGAGTTAATCTAAGAAAGTAAATTTCAACACTATCTTATCTTTGTAGCATGTGGGCATGTATGGGCCCTTACAATTTTAATATGTGTTTGAAAAATAAACTAAGAGGAGTCCTGAGGGGGTTGTTGTCCTCTCCTAAAGATTTTGTCTTTTTAAGGGAGATGGAATTTTCCCTCAATCTCTTTCTGATTCTCAAGATCGCTTTGGGGCGTGAGAGAAGAGCATACTCAATGCTTGATATCAAATTTATGGTCCCAATGAAAGTTTTATATGTGATATATAATGATTCTCACTTATCTTTAATAAAAGAAAGCCATCCACGTGGCAACATGAAAACAAAAGAGGAAAAATAATGATTTTAACCCCCTAAGTGTCTAGGTTTTGACTAATCCCTTTATATGGAGAGGGAAACTAAGTGTGGTGCATATTACAATGTGCATGGAATCAAGTTTAAGAAGGCTATGGGCCTTCAATAGATCAAAAAAACCTTACAATATTTGATTTTATGGATAGGTGCATGGGTCGTAGAATAGACAGAGGCGCATTGGGCGCCAATGCGTGAATTAACAATTACTAATGGGTGCAGGTGCGTAGAAGGCACTAAGAAATACAGTGGGTTTGGCGCATGTGCACTGAAGACATGCTTGTGGGTCAAAAAACCCACACACTCCTAGTACACGGCCATGAAGAAAAATCTGGATGAAATTCTCTCAACTCAGCTTTGAATTTGGCTTTCTGCAGGCTGTCTTGGGCCGATTATGATTCTTTAAAGTTAAAGAAACAAAAGGAAGAGCTAAATTAACCCAAATGGGGGAGGAAATTGATACCTTTCCCCAACAGAGTCACCAATCTGTTGCATCTCCTTTGTCACCTGAATGAGAAAAATATAGATGCTTACAAGCCCAGGTGGGTTAGCTAGGCAAGACAGCAATGAAGGAAAGAGTTACAAGTATCAAGCATAAGAAATAAACAAAGAAAAATAAATTAAACTAGAGTGCATAAGAACATTAAAACCAAAAAAAAACAACACTCATGCCACCAATGGATAGGATTGTATTAGTGGGAAAATACCAAAGAGAAAGGGAGATATATGGGTTCCCTCTTCCTCCAAGGGAGGGCTCTTGGACCCCCAAATATTGAGCTCTTCTTACAAGTAACAAACTAGAATGAAATGGTGAAGAGAATCCAAAGCTCATTCACTCAAGAGGTGATATGAATGGCTAAACGAAATGGTGCTTGCATGATCTTGATGAGGAAAGAGGATCCTCCAAGAGAATATAAGCAGCATAACAATACAAATGAATTCCTTGAAAATGTAGTGCACCCATGGCCTCTTTTTATAGCATATCTTTGAGGCATTATTCAACCAGCTTTAGTGTGAACAACGGGCCCTTTAGGGCACCCTTAGGTCTTTGACCAGCCCCCAGTCTGATTCGGCCAAGATTTGGGTGTCAAATCGGCTTAGAATCTGAACCAGAAGTGTGTGGAAGGTCGACCAATATGATAAATGAGTCGTTCTGAGGGGTGTGTGGTTTTTTGCGTCCACAGTCGTGCATCGTGCGCATGTGCACTTTTCTGAAGGTTCTGAATGGAGCAAGTGTGCGCGCTCCATGTGTAGTAATAGCACATTCTGATTTTGTTACTGGTTGTATATTTTTGGACCTTTTGGAAATGAATTTTTTTGTCCATGGATGAACTAATAGATTTTTGGAGATGCTAGATTCCTGTAACCATTTGTGGATGAAATTTCAGTGATAACAAAGCATAAAACTTCTACATGGTTCTTCAACAGACTATAGACTATCCAGTCATTCAGGTATACTTCATAAAACTGGTGGATGAATTCTTTAAATGATGCGATAACCACTCTGGAGAAGATTGATGGTGCATTCTTTAGTTCAAAGGGCATGACTGCATATTGGTAAGATCCCCATTCTATCGCAAATGTGGTCTTGTATTTGTCCTCTTGTGTTATTTTAATGTGATGGTAACCTGGGAATCCATCAGTGAATGAGTAAGCTTCGTGTCCCCCCACATTCTCTAGCACTTCATCTGTGAATGGTGTAGGGAATGGGTTGTGTAGACATCCATCGTTCAACTTCCTCAATTCGACAGATATCCTGATCCCTCTTCCTTGTTTCTTATCTTGTACGACCATCAGACTTATCCATTCTGATTCCTCAACTGGTTCTATTATGTTGGATTTGAGAATTCGGTCAATCTCCTCTTTTACTTTCTCTTTATATATAGGGTTCAGTCTATATGGTCGATGTCTGATCGGTCTCGCTTCGAGTCTAAGAGGTATTTTCATTTCTCCCAGTTTACCTGCTATACCCTTTATTTTTGTAAATGTTGTAGGAAATAATTCATTGTATTTGAACAACAATTCGTTAATGCTTTCTACTGTTGGCTCATCCCAGTAGTCTCCAATGATGGCCATTTTGGGATGTTCCTCTGTACCTATGTTGACTTTCTTTACCTTGATTGGCGTGAAAATAACTTCAGATTCTATTTGTGGTCCCTTCACATATCTTTCACCTTCTACTTCTGCAATCTGAATGTCACGTGGGTCCTCTTTGTCCAGTATGTCCTCCTGTACCTGGTAATATGACAATAGTTCTTTGATTGTCTATTTATTTCGTTGCTGCTCTTCAGTAATAAGTTCTATTTTTGGCTCTTCAATGAATATGACTCCTCTAATTCATTTCAGAGCATCGTCTATGTTGGGGTTCTCATGCTCGAATGAGAAAGTGGTGGTAAAGTTATGTTGTAATGTCTCCCGTGTTGTATTTCCCTTGCACAGTTCCTGATCTGTATACCAGTTCACTGGTATGCCTTCTAATGTATGAATAAAGTGGTGACGCCATTCATCTAGTGGTGTCAATTTCCACAGCGTGTCGCACTCCATCAAGTGTTTTGCTGGTGTCCCTAACCCTTCATATTTTTGTGGTTTGATGTTTTTATGTTCTGCGTCGAACCTTATACGCAGTAGCCTCTTACATTGGTACCAGTTTGTGATGGTCTCCTTGTGTACACCCCACCATCTGGCGGGTGTGTCCTTGAGTTCTAAGTCTAGTTCTAGTAGCCTCTGGTTCTCTAATACTTCATCTTCATATCGTGTCAAGAATGTTTCCAAATCATTAAGTCCATGGAAACTAGGTGGTTCTGCGATTTCTATGCCTATCCATCGTACTGCGTGGTTTATTATTGCACATATTCTTGTGGATACTTCATATAGTCTTTGCTTCCAGTTTTCTAACCCAGTGTCTGAATTCGTAGTGCATGAAGTAATACTGCACCAACTAAGTACCCTGTCTGCAGTTGGGTTTACATAATCCTCCTCGTGCGCAGTTGTTTTGTAAAACTGGATGATTTCCTCTAAGTCTAGGCAAGTGGGTTCTACAAACCTTTCCCCTTCTGATGGATCTAGTGGTGCTATAACCCTGTAATCTTTGGATTCAAATGTTATTTTTCTTGTCTTCAAATTAATTATGGTCTGGTTGTCAAATGCCCAGTCTAGACCGAGTATTTTTGGGTATGGTGTTGTGCCATCTACTATTTCGATGACTTCAAAATATTCTTTGGTGTGCACACCATCAAGATCAATCATTACGCCCTTCAGTCTTCCGATTGGTAGGAACCTATGTTGGTTTTCTAGTTTTAATTGAACATTTGAATATCCCAAGGTCGGTTCTCCCATGCATTTCCAGGTTTTCTTGGGTAGTACATTCACTTCAGATCCTAGGTCCAGTATGATATCTCCCATATTGAAATCCCCAATGTTGGTATTCAATCTGAATTCCCTACTTGTTCTTCTCCTTATATGTAGGTGATTGACAATCTTTGGTTCTAGCTTTTGTTCTCGTTGCTACATTTCTCTAAGTTGTTTTGCAATATTTTCATAGATGAAGGATCACTTAATATTTTGATGCATGGTTGCAAAAATTCTTTGATAGTACTTACTTGTCCCTTGAGTGGAATTTCTTTGGTATGATCCAATGATGGCGGTATTTCGTATTCTGGGGCTTCATGGGCCGGTTGCGTAGTGGAAGTTGACACTGTGTCCTTCTTATGAAATTCTTATCTGGATTCCTTAAAATTATCCTTCTCTTTGGGCACATCGAACTGCTTCCTTGGTTCGATGTTCTTCCTTACCCATTGGTTTTGTGCAGGTTCTTGTTGAGCTGTGTCGTTTCTTGTGTCTGTTCCTCCAAGGGTGACTATGTTGATATTTTGTCCATCCTCCCTTTCTTCGGTTGAAATCCATTAAACATTCTGGTTTTTCAGGTTCCTTTCTTCCTGAATCTTTACTAGTAGTGTCAGGCATTCCTCTGTCTCGTGATCCGATGCACGATAGTACATACAAGTTGTTGGCGGTAGTGGGAATTCCCATGTATAATGTCTCGATTGCTGACAATTGTGACATGTGACTGGTCTTCTGCCACATCCAAAGCCTCCACTGGCTCATCCTCCTCCTCAATAGCCTACTATGTACCCTCTTGGCACGTTATATAGTGGTGCCTAGTTGTACTGTGTGGTATTATACTGGGATTGCGCCAAGTTGTACTGTGGTTGTGTATTGTTGTATGGTTGTTGCAAAGTGTTGTACTGTTGTTGCACAATATTGTATGGAGCTGGGGATTGATTGAACTATGGCCCTGCTTGCCCAGTCATCATTTCGACCTGTGCCATGTAAGCGTCCAATGTTCTCTCCCGCATCAACTCCATAGTTATGCAATCTTTGTCGTCGTGGCCTGCTGACTTACAAAAAGTGCAATAAGAATTCTTTGGAATTGTCTAGTATTTCTACATCATCATGCAGTGATAAGGGTCGTGACCTAGTTTCTTGCATATTTCGCACCATAATCCTCCTTCTGGGAGTGGGTTTGGCATGCTTCTTGCCATATACTATGCAAATGTTGGACATTCATTCTTGTGGTGTCCTTCTGTCCTGCATGTGGTGCACCAAACGACTTCCCGTTTGTCCTTGTTCTTGTTTTGATTCAGCTGAAATGTCAAGTTCTTCAAATCATCCTTAAATTCTTCAATAGTCGGGTCCATCTGCTGGTACTAGTTCACTTCCAGCTGCAAGACTACCTGTAGCGCCTTGGCCTGCGTCTGAAACTTCTGCTTTTGTAAGGGGTATTTTAGGTGTGGGAGTAGTGAGTTTACAAACAGATGCTGGTGTTGCATCTCAGTCATAAGGTATTTTAAATTTCCCTTCAATTGCTTAAATCTTTGGTCAATCTCCCATACAGACTCTCCTGGTTTCTGTCTAATCTCGATCATTTCATTCATGTACTGGTCCTCTAAGATCAGCTTCTGGAACTCATTAATCAGTAGCTTCTTGATGTCTGCCAGTGTACTCGTTGTCCTAGGAGCATTGTTTGTGTCTAGACTCATGTACCAGTCTAGTGCGGAGTCTCTCATCATGATCGCTAGCCGTGCAAGTTTGGTATCTTCATCCGTGATCTATTTTTCCTCCCAGATCTTTGCACAAATAAACAAATTCTTCTCCGGGTCTTCTGATGCTTCTCCTTGAAATTCTGGTAATCTGATCATGGGGTCATGTCCTTCCATTCTAAATGTTGAATTACTACCTTCATCGCGCAGTGTAGATACTTGACTAGTACTGACTGAACTGGATCCTCCAGTTGTTGCTCTTATGGTAGATTTTCTTCTCGTTGTCGGACTTCCTCTGAACTTGGGTTGTCTAAATAGTGATGCTCTATTTGGTGTATTAGTCGCACATGGGTTTATGGGTTCCACACTGACATTAATATGGAAAGGATGGATATCTTATCCTCCTGTTCTTGGGCCTCTTGTTTTCCTCTCATAGGTTGCGTGTAGGATTTCCTCAATCTGCACCACACCCCGGAGATCCTCTACCTCTTCTTTGTCTCTTTCCAAGCCCTCCCTCGTGGATACAATTGTTTTCTTAGTATTCACCTTATATTGGTAGGGTACTCTGCTACGCATCATTCCAGGTGACACCAATATCCACTTAAGCTAGTAGTCATCCATCAAGATCGGGTCCAAGAATTCCTCCTCCTTCTTTCCTTTATCCTGTCCTTTGGCCATTTATCCTTCCTTATGTCAGTGCTTCCCCCTTCCCCCATGCATGCAAGGAAGTTTTAGTTGTCTTCTTCCATTGTCATTACACCTTTTTTATATACTAGTATTTTAATAGAAGTATATAATGATCGAATGTACCTTCCACGGGGTCTGCATAGAAATTCCTTCTCTACCACGTTGTATGACTTCGCTGTGTCAATTGCAAACTCTGTGATGAAGCCTGCCACAATACTATTTGCAAAAAGTCGACTGCGCGGGTGAATTTGTTGTTCACTTGTTGTAACTACTCAATCTATATTGGGGTCTAATCTAGATGTTGGATATGGTTCGTCGCATGGTTATCTTTCAACCTTAGTATCCACTACTGCAATTGGTGAGGAAAATCACAGAAAAAGACTTCATGTAAATCCGTAAACATGTATTTATCCAGATATTTGCGAGGCGTCGGGATAGGGTTTCTATTATCTTTCTGGGAAAACTCTATCTCTTTAGTTCTCAACCAGCCTTCAATTTCTGATTTCGTGGGGTTCCATAGTCTCAACATTCCCTTTTATTGTCTCAACGGTATTCTAGTTTCGTTCATTATTTTCTTCACGTATTCTATCTCATCTACTCAATCTTTTCTTGTTCCTCTGTCCCGGCAACAGAACCATTTTTTGGTTTTAACCTACCAAACAACTCTGCGCTACTGACCTGGGGTTCATATCTTTCAGAGTACCAACAAATCCTAAAACTATCAGCCCTTTTGGTAAACCAGAAGGAAACACAACACACAGAATGCACTACATAGTCTCACCCGAGATAGATCTATGGGTGGCTATAAGACTTATGTGTTTACAACCTAGGATTGATTAGGATATAAAGGATCTATGTTCTGAGACTTTAATTATGATTTTTATTACAAATTACTATTATTCCCTTTACTATCATAACCATCATGATCTCTTTTCTTTATACACAACAACAATTAACTAAATAGTATAATAACTCATTCATTCACTACATTCATCATTTAACCAGCAAAAGTAGACAAAAATATGCATGCATTCATCACATTACACATGTATTTACCGTGATTCACCCCCTCCCAGGGCTACATCCACAAATATTTGGCTCTTGGCTCTCTTATTGTGGTAGTTATGCAATTCTCATGCCTCGCGCTTACAACTCTCCTCATATCAGTAAGATATTTATTAGGCAAACTAGATCACACCAGGCTCCTCAGCCTGCGATTTGATCCTGGAGATCTACCTTCTTCTTAGCTCACTTGTTACAAAAATGGTTCTCTTATCAAAACATTACATAAAACAAGTTCAACTTTACAACAGTAGTAAATATCAACCTTCACAAAATCTTTGAACCTCTTTTAGATACATGTGTATCCATATTTATATCTATCGGGCTCTTCAGTTGTTTACACAAAAACTCTTATAGAAACCCTAACTCTATTGTCGTTAGGTCTTCCTTCTCCGAATGCATTCTCTTTAAAGCCTAGGATTGAGTAGGAGATAGAGGATCTACATTCTGAGCCTTTAATTACGATTTGTATTACAAATTATTGTTATTCCCTTTACTATCTTAACCATCGTCATCTATTTTCTTTATACGCAACAACAATTAACTAAACAGTATAATAACTCATTCATTCACTGCATTCAACATTTAACCAAAAAAATTAGACACAAATATGCATGCATTCATCACATTACACAGGTATTTACCATGGTTCACCCCCTCCCGAGGCTACGTCCACAAATATTTGTCTCTTGCCTCTCTTATTATGGTAGTTCTACAATTCTCATGCATTGCGCTTACAACTCTCCTCATATTGGTAAGATCTTTATCAAGCGAACTAGATCACACTAGGCTCCTCAGCCTATGATGTGATCCTCGAGATCTACCTTTTGCTTAGCTCACTTGTTACAAAAATGGTTCTCTTATCAAAACATTACATAAAACGAGTTCAACTTTACAACAGTAGTAAAGCTCAACCTTCACAAAATCTCTGAACCTCTTTTAGATACCTACGTATCCATATTTATATCTATCGGGCTCTTCAACCATTTACAAAAAAAATCTTATAGAAACCCTAAATCTATTGTCGTTAGGTATTCCTTCTCTGCATGCGTTCGCTGCTTCCTTCCAGTTGTTGCCTCCTCCTTGCATGCACGTGTGTTATGCTTCTTGCCAGTTGTCGCTTTCCTCCTGCACGTTTTCTTTCCCACGATTTCTCTTCCAGCTGTCATTCTTCTTCATGCATGCTTTATTTCCCATTTAGGCCTGCTGCCAACACAACCCCTCTTCTCTCATCTAGATCTTTATTTATACATCACAATGACTCTTGGACAACCCTAGACTAAATCCTAGGTGTCAAAACTCTAGATGCTAAAACCCTAGATTCACTTGACCCTAGATCCACTTGACCTGCATCTTCATGGCTTTGCCAACCTGTCCTTCCTTCTTTCCCATGAGGTGCTCCAAAGCATACATTGGTCTCTTTATCCTCTTGTTGAGTTGTTGACGATCCATCTTCTTTGCTGATCTATTTTTCTTGATCTTCTTGTTCAATGGTTTTATTTCTTTTACTTCGCTCCTTCTTTTCTTCTTATTTGACCACTTCAACCTATCCTCGGGCCAGTAGGGTCAATGGTTGGGCATCGGTCGAATAAGGTGTTTGAGTCGTCCCAAAGAATCATCCAATGGTCAATGAAGGAAAGAGGGTGATGACATATAATGCCATGTATACATCCATATGTCATGCCATGTCAGCCAAGTTGACACCTTAGGATGACATGAAATGCCACATTAACATCCATGTGTCATGCCACATCATCAGTTTCCATGTCAGCCAAAAGGGACAACCGACAGCCAATGGTTGAGTTGGCCGAATTGAGGAAGTGTTTTTTACAGTCAACGGGGATGATCAATGACCGATGGGTCAATGTTTGGGAATCGGCCGAATTATTGAGGAGTTCCATTTGCTATAAAAAATCATTGACGACTGATGGTCAGGTCGGAAGGTTTAGCATTGTGTTCTGAATTGGTTGTTAAAGGAATGGGTCGATGGTCGACGATCGAGTTGAAAATTTGGGTAAAATTTTGTGCATGTCCAAAGGAAAGAATCAATTTTCGACTTAGAGTCCACATGATTTTATAATCAATGAATCATATTTAAAGGGATGTTACAACAGAAAAACAGTCAGTTTTGTATGAAAATTTTGGAGTTTTTCATATTTTTGAAGTTTATTAACTTGGGGGGAAATTTTAAGGCCCTACAGGACATTTTTAGCCAACAAAAACCCATGAGAACTAAGTGTATCAAGGTAAACTTTGTTTCTACAACTTAAATAAAAGAAAAAAGAGATATTTTTCCAATAATCTAATCTGTTTGCAAAACATATCTTGTATGAGAAAGTTACAGTGGAAACAGTCAAGGTAAAATTTTAGCACCAATTTACTTCTAGAAGGCATAAATCCTAGATCGGAGGTTTGTTCAAGGCATGAGAGCAATCTATGGAAATTTATTGAACCACAGAATATATCCATGGAGTTCAGTTTGTAATATGGGTGTTAGTAACATTTCTTGTCCGGGGCACAAGAGTATTCAAGTTTGCAAGTCACAGGAGAAGCGCCTGAGCGCAGCACAGGAAAAACTCGTTTCAAGCTTCCAAGCTAGTAAGTGAGTGAAATCATATTGATGATGGTCCAGATTCGTCCATAGGGGCAGATCGACGGCTAGTGGGAAATCACGGATAGCAAAGCTGCACCGAGGTTAGTGCAATGGATAGCGCCCATATCATGTGCAGGGATAGATGGCGGTCGTTCATCCCAAAGGACACGTGGAACGAGATCTGGTCACGTCGGCTTTTCGGCAATCACGAGTTCAAAGGGTGAAGGTTTTATGTCGTGGTACATCTCGAAACCCCGAACCCTAAAATGTCGGTAGCACTTAAAGTTGGGCCCGCAGTATCATGAAGCAATCTCGACCATCCATCCACAGAAGACACCTGGCGCGTGATTAGGCTCCTTGCCTTTTCGCTCATCGTGACTCCGACGCACAAAGAGCAGCTCCTTCATATCCATGATGCCCGGGCCTACGGGATTGTTGGGAGAGTTCAGAGCCATCAGATATAGAGGTACGCGTGGTGCCATATTAAGCCATCTCAACGTTAGGCTCATCGTTATTTCAAGAAGCAAGGATCAGCCCCTTCATATCCGCGAATGATGAAAAGCACCCTTGAAAGTAAGCGCAGAGTCACAGCCAGTGGTCACTTGGGAGACAAAGAGAGTTGTGCAGGAGGGGCCAAAGGCACCAAGTTTAGCTACAGAGGAGATCATCGCAATCTCCAGGTGCCATCAGATCTGATTCTCAATCCTGTGTCTTGCTTGGAGTAAATGAAGGCATGAACGGGTGGTTGAAACCTCATCTCATTCATTAAGTGTGAGGTATGGAGGGTCTGGCAAGCAGTCTACTCGAAAGGGTCTTGTGTACCACTTTTTCAAAGCATCTATGCCGGAGTCTTCGAAGAGACAGAGAAGTCTGCACATGCTATCTCGACACTTAATGGCTCAGCTACCCTCCTTACAGGAGTCATGCGTGGTTAAGATGGCACGTGAAGAAGGATTTCAGTACGAGTTTGACTGAAAAGACACCAAGCCCTGGGTGACTAGGCACGCCTCTGTTAGGAGAATTTTCCTGAGTATATAGACTCAGTCTTTGTATTTTGTAATGGATCGATGGTAGAGAGAAGCTCTCGATTGTAAAGTTTTAACAAACACACTAGTTTCTGGGTTATGCATCTGTATGTAAGATTTCTTGCTTAATGAAAGAAAGTCTTCTCATAGCATCTAGTTTCATCTCATGCTCAGAGAGTTCGTGAACGACTGATTCACACAAATTAGGGTAATTATGTTGTGATAAAGGATTTATTGTAGCATTATTGTTTTCTCTGGTTTTCTGCGTTTGAAGGTAAGAAGATCTTGTGTTTAAATGTCTTCTTCTATAGTCTGTTAGGAACCTTATGTTTACAACAGACCTTTGCATCTTTCTGATACAAGTCTTCCCCCTACTCACCCTTACTACAACTCACTGTCTGAAGTTACCCAAGACCTCACTTGCCCATGCAGGCCTGGCCTAGTTTCGGAGTTAAGACCACATCGTTTGATTTAACCTCCATTTGATCACCCCATTAAACAAATCGTGACATAAACTAATGGGTGTCGGGCACTTCTCTTGTTGAAATCCAACGGTGACTTCCGACGCTAACATTTATGGCGCCGTTGCCGGGGACGAAGTTGAAAATTTTCCTTGGGATTGAACGACATTGAGCCTCTAATTCTGAAGGTGCATCGGGTATCAGAGCCTTTGAAGATTGCTACTGTGCACCTGGCGACTCCATTGTGACGACTCCACTGTGACGATCCTGTTGTGGTAATTGTGGCTTTTAGAGGCAGACACACGTGGTCTCATCCACAACTTCCTCTAGCTACACTTGAAACTGATCTGGAGGTGGTTCTCAGGAAAGGAAAGGCCTCTGAAGAAGAAACTTCCACTGCCGAACCAAGTAATCCACCATCTCCTTCTGTAAGAAATCCATTTTCTCCTCCTCAGTTTCTTAATAGACCTCTTTTGGAGGTTTCCTGTTTCCTAAATTTCGGGAGTGTTCCTGCTGAGTTTTCCCCTCCTGGTCTAGGATCAGAGGGAGAAATCCTTGTCACTCCCCTCTCCTCCAAAGCTATACCTTGGCGTAGACCCAGGACTACAGAATATTTTCCCACTCTTGCACAAAGAGGAGTGTATACTGACTTGAGCCCTTTATCCTTCTCCTTAAATCCCCTTTTGTTTCCCATCCCACTCCGGGACTCATTCCCAGTAGCCCCTTTGAGAACTCCTTCTCCTCCAAGTTCTCATCCACCCAATATTCCTATGGATGGTTCTAATCCCCCTCTAAATAGAATGGATGCCATAGTTGCTACCAGATATGCTCCCTTAATCCTACCCCATCCTATGAATCCTCTCCCAGCTGGAGACTACTTGAAGTATATGCCCAAGTTCACTAGAGAAGGGGACATAACCGCGGAAGAGCACTTGGTTGCCTTCTACAGTTATGCAGACAACCTGAACATTGAAAATGAAGATGTCTGGATGAGGGTCTTCGTCCAGAGCCTGGATGGCGAGGTGAGGAAATGGTTTAGAGGATTGGCCCATGGATCTATTGTTGGGATCGAAGCCCTGGATAGTTGATGTAGGAGCATCGCCAACTCATCGAGAAGCACTGCCAAGACAAGCAAGCTAGCATGAAAAGAAATGAACAGCTGGACAAGCCAACAGAAAGTTTTTTTGAATTTTCATTCAAAAGGATGTGCCAATGTATAAATGACGCATTTATGAAAGCACCTTTTGTGTGTTGTATCAGACCTCGAGCCATACGCTCATGTCTGAAATAGATAGGAGGCATTTAATAGATTTAATGCAGGTAGATAGATGTTTAAGTCTAGATTAGACAGTTTAGAGTCCGAGAGGGAAAATGGATATAGACACCCTCCTTTGTACATTGTAACAGGATCCGGAATTTGAGAAGCATTCAGAAGAGAAGAGAGAAAGCAGAGAAATGGTGAAGAACACCCATGTACAGATTTGAGTTAATAGAAGAGAGTCTTTGATTCAATTTCATGTCTGGTGTTGTTTTCTCTGTATATATTGCTGTGTGCTCATGAATGTTTGTTTTTTGGTTAAGCATTTGCTTTGAATAGGATGTGCTTGTGATTTCATGGTTTTAACTTGGAATCTGAGAAAGAATGAGTTTCAATTGTTTCTCTACCTGAGCCAGGAGATTCCTGCCTAGAGTGCAGTCGAATTCATCTGCATAGAGGCATTGATGAAGGCTAGATAGTTAACCAATTGTTCTCTTTCGCCCAGCAGTCTCTGATGCTTCACGCGCCACCCGCGCGCCCCGCTCTCACCAGTACCTTCTCTCCCCTAGGCCCGAAGAGTTAACTACTCTTCAACTCCCTATCAGAAGTTCTCACTACCCACAGACCTTCCTTGTGATCCCCCTTTTTCTAATCGGGGAATCGGAACTCACTTGATCGCGAGTTCTGCGCTGGTGGATTCGGGTCTCACGATTCCCCAAAACCCGATGGAGTATCCACTTCGCGCCTTCCGCATCTCCTGTCGGGAAATTCCCTATCGGGAAATTGGCTTTATCGTTGTCAAGAGTTGCTCTCCTCGTGAATCCCCGATTCCCAATTTTTGCGATGCCACCTGTCCTTTGCTCTACCACCTGGGACCCAAACTTCCGGGAAAGTCAAGAAATAGCGAATCACGATTTCAACACACGCAATACTCTTGACTCTGGAAACCCCAAAATGTCGAACCCCAACTCTCTGGGATCTCGCGCCACGTATCCCCGCTAAGATCAACGGCTCTGATTAACTCGGGAAATCGCCAATTGCGATTTCGTTCTATAAGAGTCCCGTGACCACGAAAACTCCGATATCCCGAACGTCGAATCTTCGGGGTCTTCTCTACTCCTCTAGGACTAAAACCTGCGCAACTTCCCCAAGATCTGACGACTGTCAGGACTTCACTAATCTCCCTTATGAGTCATGGCCGTCGACTCTTCCTCCTTGAGGATTTCTGGAAAAGTAACTAAGTGCTTCTGCCGAGACTCGTCCTCCCAGCCTACGTTTGCAGCTCCTACTTGAAACCTTCTCTGACCCAACTTCCTGGGTTCCCTTTCACGATATTACAAGGGTTCTATCCCTCTTGAGCTTGTTTCACTCTGACTCCCACATAGGACTGTCTGCGCACTCCTTGCACTCGGCGTTCAACAATCTCTTCAAGTGTTGAATCTTTCAGGCCATGCGCACCCACTGCAGCAGCAACCCTTTGGCTCCTTTGCTCAGAATAACAACTGAGACATCCCCTTCCTTCAACCTGCACGCTCCTGGCATGGTTGCAACAACCCAAGTCACTACTAGGCGAAAGAGAACAATTGGTTAACTATCTAGCCTTCATCAACGCCTCTATGCGGATGAATTCGACTGCACTCTATGCAGGAATCTCCTGGCTCGGGTAGAGAAACAATTGAAACTCATTCTTTCTCAGATTCCAAGTTAAAACCATGAAATCACAAGCACAGCCTATTCAAAGAAAATGCTTAACCAGAAAACAAACATTCATGAGCACACAGCAATATATATAGAGAAAACAACACCAGACATGAAATTGAATCAAAGACTCTCTTCTATTAACTCAAATCTGTACATGGGTGTTCTTCACCATTTCTCTTCTTGCTCTCTTCTCTTCTGAATGCTTCTCAAATTCTAGATCCTGTTACAATGTACAAAGGAGGGTGTCTATATCCATTTTCCCTCTCGGACTCTAAACTGTCTAATCTAGACTTAAACATCTATCTACCTGCATTAAATCTATTAAATGCCTCCTATCTATTTCAGACATGAGTGTATGGTTCGAGGTCTGATACAACACACAAAAGGTGCTTTCATAAATGCATCATTTATACATTGGCGCATCCTTTTGAATGAAAATTCAAAAGAACTTTCTGTTGGCTTGTCCAGCTGTACATTTCTTTTCATGTTGGCTCGCTTGTCTTGGCAGTGCTTCTCGATGAGTTGGCGATGCTCCTGCATCATACTCCTCGTCTTGAAAACTTTCATGGGCTCCTGTCCATGAGCTACTGCACAGTCTATCCATGCTTTTGGATAACTGTTTCTGTCTCCCAGCTGGCATCTTTCACTGGATGATTCTTCCACTTCACCAGATATTCGAAGTATTTCTTCCGTCTGGTTCTTTTCCTGATTCTTCTGTCAAGTATTTGCTCCATCTATGGCCTTTCTGCAATCGGCATCTACTTTGTCCACTCAACCACTGGTTTCTCAGTTCCAGTTTCTCCTTCTCCATCCCTGTATGGGTATAAATCTGAAACATTAAATATCAGAGATATCCCGATGCCATCCGGCAACTCAATCTCATAAGCATTCTCTCCAAATTTCTTCAAGACCTTGCATGGCCCAATTTTCTTCTTCTTTAATTTGTTATATGTTCCCCTTGGGAACCTTTCCTTTCTCAAGTGTGCTAGAACCAGATCACCAACTTCAAACTAAAGTTGTCTCCGATGTTTATCTGCTCTGCGCTTGTACTCTTGATTTGAATCAATTAGTCGCTGCTTCACCATGCTGTGAAGTTCCTTCATTGCTTCAGCGAACTCTTCAGCGCTAGCACTGCTAGTCGCAGCATGTTCTGACTCCCTGAGTTCAGATACTCCTCTCAACTGTCTTCCATATACAATCTCAAACGAACTTTTACCTGTGCTCCTGTTCACTGAATCGTTATATGCGAACTCTGCCTGTGGCAACACATTGTCCCAGCTGCTGTGGTGCTCTGTCACCAGGCTTCTCAACAAATCTCCCAGACTCCTGTTCACAACCTCTGTTTGCCCATCCGTCTATGGATGATAGGCAAAACTAAATGCCAGATTAGTTCCTAGCTTCTTCCAGAGTATCCTCTATAAATGTCCAATGAATTTGGTGTCCCTGTCCGAAACAATACTTTTCGGCAATCCATGGAGTCGAATGATCTCCTCAAAAAACAAGTTCACAATGTGAGTCGCATCGCTGGTCTTCTGACATGGAATAAAATGTTCCATCTTCGAAAACCTGTCAACCACCACAAAGATGGAATCGACCCCTCTCTGCATCCTCAGCAATCCCAGTACAAAATCCATGTTAATTGCCTCCCATGGTCTCTCTGGTATGGGCAATGGCTGGTAAAGACCTGCATTCTGTTTTCGTCCCTTCGAATGTTGACAAATTCAACACCTGTCAACAAACCTTTTGACATATTCTCGCATTCTTGGCCAAAAATACGATTCGCTCAGCTTTGCGAATGTTTTATCGTGGCCAAAATGTCCGGCTAGGCCTCCGCTGTGTTTCTCCTTTAACAAATTCTCCCTCATGGAGAAATTTGGAATACACAGTTGATTGCCTCTGAATAGCAATCCCTCCTGGATCATGTAGTCTATCCATGGGCTCCGATCCCTGAGAACGGGATTCTTAGCCGCTTCATATGCTTCTCCAAAATCTGTGTCACCTGCATACATGTCCTTAAGGTTCTCAAAACCCAATGTTTTGACTCGAAATTCCTGCAGCAACAAACATTTCCTGCTCAAAGCATCAGCCACTTTGTTAGCAGTCCCTGAAATGTGTTTGATTACAAATGTAAAATTCTGCATATACTCTACCCATTTTGCATGCTTCTGATTCAACTTATCCTGTTGACTCACAAACTGTAATGCATGATTATCGTTGTACAATACAAATTCCTTTTGGATCAAGTAATGTCTCCACTTCTTCAACGCCTGGATGATGGCATAAAATTCTTTATCATACATGGAGTATTTCAACTTTGCGTCATCCAGCTTCTCACTGAAATAGGCAACTGCTCTGTCCTCTTGACTTAGGACCGCTCCTATGGCATATCCGCTCGCATCACATTTCACTTGAAATGTCTTCATGAAATCTGGCAATACCAACACTGGTTGCTCTGTGATCTTCCGCTTCAACAGATTGAAGCTTTTCTCAGCCTCTACTATCCAATGAAAAGAGTTGTGCCGCTTCTTCACTGTGTCCATCATTGCGGCGCTAATTCCACTGAAATTTCGAATGAACTTTCGGTAGAAACTAGCCAAACCATGGAAGCTCCTCACCTCGAAAACATTTCTCGGTGATGGCCAATTCTTGATCACTTCCACCTTACTCAGATCCATATTCAATTCATTCGTAGAAATAAAAAAACCCAAATAAATGAGCTCTGCCTTCATAATTGAGGACTTCTTCATGTTAATCAATAGCTTTTCCTGCTGTAGATTTCTCATCACAATGGCCAAATGTTTTTTATGTTCAGCCTTCGTCTTATTGTAGATCAATATATCATCCATATATACGACTACAAATTTCCCGATAAATTCCTTCAGGACTTCATTCATCAGTCTCATGAATGTGCTTGGTGCATTTGTCAAGCCAAACGGCATGACCAACCATTCATACAAACCTTCGTTTGTTTTTAATGCCATCTTCCATTCATCACCTTCCCTCATGTGAATCTGATGATATCCTCTCTTCAGATCAAATTTTTGAAAAATAATTTGCCCCACTCAGGAAATCCATCAGATCATCCATTCTCGGTAGTGGAAACCTGTACCTGATGGTAATCTTGTTGATTGCTCTAGAGTCGGTGCACATTCTCCAGCCTCCATCTTTATTCGGACTAAGCACGGTCAGAACAGTGCATGGACTCAGACTTTCTCTTACCAATCCTTTATCCAGCAGCTCCTGAACCTGCTTCTTGACCTCCTCATTTTCTTGTGGTGTCAATATGTACGCAGCCTTATTCGGCAAACTGCTTCCTGGTATGAGATAAATGTAATGACTCACACTTCTCATCGGTGGCAACGAATGAGGTAATTCGTCCACGATGATGTCAGCGAACTCCTCCAGCAGTTCCTGAATCTCAACTGGTAAGTCATCCACTCTCGTGCTAGTCAAGACAATTCTTGGTTTCCTGACCACAAAGAATTGTGGATCTTCCTCCTTCTCCATCTCTGTGAGAATCTCCTTCCCACTCATGAGAAGTATGGTGCTGCTTACTTCCAGTTTCACCTCTTTATCCTTTATCGGAAGCAACCTGTGTGTCCTCCCATTTTTCTCCAAGGTATATGTGTTCATCCTCCCATCATGAACCACATTTCGGTCATATTGCCATGGTCTACCCAATAATAAGTGGCATACATCCATGGGAATAACATCACATAGAATCTGATCATTATATCCCCCAATTTTAAATTCAACTAAACATTGTTTAGTGACACTTACCTGGTGTCCTTTTTTTAGCCACGAAACCTTGTATGGGCTCAGGTGATCAGTTATCTCCAGCGCTAGCTTCTCCACCATCTCGGTCGAAACGAGATTATCAGTGCTTCCACTGTCAACTATGACCTTGCATTTCCTGTCCTTGGTTGTGCAAGCTGTTCTGAACAGTCTGGTCCTCTGTACAGAGTTTTTCACCTCCTTTTCAGGTGTCAAAAGGACCTTGTGCATCCTAAGCAATCTTTTGTTGTCTGCATCTTCTGACTCAGCATCACACCTCTGCGCTTCAGTGATGTGAGCTTCTCCTCCATCCCTTTTTTTGTCTGGACAGTCAACTGCTTTATGTCCATCCTTTCCACATGTGAAACATGTGATAATTCCACCTCGGCCTCTTCCCCTACCTCTGGTACGAGGAAAAGTGTTTGCATCAGCATAATCTCCTCTCTGTTCATTATGTTGTCTCCTCTGCTCAGCATATGGTTGCCTTTGTTGTGAGGTTCCACCTCTCTCGATCTTACCCTGAGGTTTCTTCCATTCCTCCCTAGGCTTCTGATATTTCTCCTGGGAAACTGCCTTGCCTCTGGGCTGACTCCTGCCTCACCCTCGCTGACTTTGTTTACGGCTCAGCTTCTCTTCGGCTTTCAGAGCCAATTGGTAAGCATCTTCAACCGTTCTGATGGTTGTCAGGCTTAATTCATCTTGAATGTCCTATCTCAGACCATTCAGGTATCTAGAAACCTTCTCATCATCGCTCTCCCGATGACCTTCTCTGATATTGAGCTTGTAGAATTCTTCGGTGTACTCCATCACCGTCATCAACTTCTGTCTCAGGTTCTGCATTCTCCTGAACAGTGTGATCTGATAATCCCTTGGGATGAACTTTGCTTTCATCTTCGCAATCATCCGATCCCAACTTTTAATTTTTGGTTTTCCTTTGGAACGTCTATCTGCCTGTAGCTCATCCCACCACAATGTTGCATGTCCTTTCAACTTAGTGACAGCATGCCTTACCTTTTTATCCTCTTCGATATCTTCATAATCGAAGTAGGTATCAAGAGCTCGGAACCAATCCAACAGCTCTTCTGCATCCAGACTTCCTTCGTAGACTGGAATATCCATTTTTGTCTTTGAACTCATTCGAGTGATAGCCTTGATTAACCGCTCATTGGCTGCATCTTCAGCTACAACTTCTCCTTGTTGTTCGGCTTCAGCTTCGCCCTCGGATTCGCTCAGATCTCCAGTATTTGTTGTGCATCTCTGCGCTACTTCCATATCTTCCATTCTGGCCCAAAGATTTCGTATTTCCCTCTCCATATCTACATTTTGTCCTTGGCTACTTCTTTCTCTGGACATTTCTTTTTCTCCCTCTGGATTGGGTGATTGTCTACCTCTTCTCGACGGCATGGTGAAATTCTTCTCTTTTCTCTATTGTCTGAAATATACACATAGATACTTGCTCTGATACCACTCTGATTCTTCATGCGCCACCCACGCGCCCCGCTCTCACCAGGACCTTCTCTCCCCTAGGCCCGAAGAGTTAACTACTCTTCAACTCCCTATCAGGAGTTCTCACTACCCACAGACCTTCCTTGTGATCCCCCTTTTTCTAATCAGGGAATCGGAACTCACTTGATCGTGAGTTCTGCGCTAGTGGATTCGAGTCTCACGATTCCCTGAAACCCGATGGAGTATCCACTTCGCGCCTTCCTCGTCTCCTGTTGGGAAATTCCCTATCAGGAAATCGGATTTCTCGTTGTCAAGAGTTGCTCTCCTCGTGAATCCTCGATTCTCGATTTTTGCGATGCCACCTGTCCTTTGCTCTGCCACCTGGGACCCAAACTTCCAGGAAAGTCGGGAAATCGCGGATCGCGATTTCAACACACACAATACTCTTGACTCCAGAAACCCCGAAATTCCGAACCCCGACTCTCCAGGATCTCGCGCCACGTATCCCCGCTGAGATCAACGGCTTTGATTAACTCGAGAAATCGCCAATCGTGATTTCGTTCTATAAGAGTCCCATGACCACGGAAACTTTGATATCCCGAACTCCAAATCTCTAGGGTATTCTCTGCTCCTCCAGGCCTAAAACCTGTGCAACTTCCCCGAGATCTGACGGCTGTCGGGACTTCACTAATCTCCCTTACGAGTCCTGGCCGTCGACTCTTCCTCCTTGAGGATTTCTGGAAAAGTAACTAAGTGCTTATGTCGAGACTCGTCCTCCCAGCCTGCGCTTGCAGCTCCTACTTAAAACCTTCTCTGACCCAACTTCTCGGGTTCCCTTTCACGATATTACAAGGGTTCTATCCCTCTTGAGCTTGTTTCACTCTGACTCCCATAGAGGAATGTCTGCGCACTCCTTGCACTCGGCGGTCAACAATCTCTTCGATTGTTGAATCTTTCAGGCCCTGCGCACCCACTGCAGTAGCAACCCTTTGGCTCGTTTGCTCAGAATAACAACTGAGACGTCCCCTTCCTTTAACCTACACGCTCCTGGCACGGTTGCAACAACCCAAGTCACTGTTGGGCGAAAGAGAACAATTGGTTAACTATCTAGCCTTCATCAACGCCTCTATGTGGATGAATTCGACTGCACTCTATGCAGGAATCTCCTGGCTCAGGTAGAGAAACAATTGAAACTCATTCTTTCTCAGATTCCAAGTTAAAACCATGAAATCACAAGCACAGCCTATTCAAAGAAAATGCTTAACCAGAAAACAAACATTCATGAGCACACAGCAATATATACAGAGAAAACAACACCAGACATGAAATTGAATCAAAGACTCTCTTCTATTAACTCAAATCTGTACATGGGTGTTCTTCACCATTTCTCTTCTTGCTCTCTTCTCTTCTGAATGCTTCTCAAATTCCGGATCCTGTTACAATGTACAAAGGAGGGTGTCTATATCCGTTTTCCCTCTCGAACTCTAAACTGTCTAATCTAGACTTAAACATCTATGTACCTACATTAAATCTATTAAATGCCTCCTATCTATTTCAGACATGAGCGTATGGCTCGAGGTCTAATACAAAACACAAAAGGTTCTTTCATAAATGCATCATTTATACATTGGTGCATCCTTTTGAATGAAAATTCAAAAAAACTTTATGTTGGCTTGTCCAGATGTTCATTTCTTTTCATGTTGGCTCGCTTGTCTTGGCAGTGCTTCTCGATGAGTTGGCGATGCTCCTGCATCAATAGTGCTTTCCTAAGGCAATGGGGCAACAGGAAGGATTTCATGTATTACATGACAGAGTTTGGGTCTTTGAAGAAGATGGAAGGGGAATCTGCCTCTGATTTCTCCAAAAGATTCAATAAGATGTATAATAAAATCCCTGCCGAAATAAAGCCTTCAGAAGCCTCAGCCAAGATTTCTTATGATAGTGCGTTTGGCCCCGATTTCTGTCTATTACTAAGAGAAAGAAGAGCCACCTCCTTATCTCAAATGAAATATGCGGCCATAGAAGTGGAATCCAATGTATTAGCAGCTGATAGATTGAGAAACAAGGCCGACGTAGACAAAAGAAAGGGAAGGTCGGAAGCCTCAACCTCTGGCTAATCGGTGCCCCACCCTCAAGTGGATGAGCTGACCAGGATGGTGACAGAGAAGACCAAAAGATTTAGGCCCCTTTCCAAAACAATTTCATGGCCGAGGAAGAAGAAGGGGAAACGAGTGAGCTTGATCCTGAAATCCATTTCTTCAGAGACACTCCTCATTTTCCTCATCTCACTCAATTAGCATATGAGGAGTATCTCATGGATAGTCAGCTAAATGAACTAAGCAAGGAAGGCAAGGCTAGTGGCGGCCAAGGCAGGTATGATCTGAGGTCCAAGAAAAAGACTATAGTGCCTGATGTTCCTGAGCAGTCCACTAGAACAGAGAAACCTGCTAATGAAGTAGTCGTCAGTCACAGAGGTAAGAAGCACCAACCCCTCTCTCCCATAGTCCAGAGTCATGTTCCCAAAATAAGAGAAATCCCAAAGTTGACATCTTCTTTTAATTTCGAGCATGAAATTCAAAAGATCAGGATCCCTGTGCCCCTAACCGAATTGATTAAACATGAAGGGTTCAAGAAATGCTTCTCTGAGCTTTTACAGCCTGATGTCTCATGCCTCCCCACAGACTCCATCAATTTGCAAGATGAAAATCTTGCGGTTGTCCTAGGTCCTATGGTAGAATACAAGAATGACTCATCCCCTCCCTTCTACACTTCCTTGAATATACATGACAAGGTGCTGCACAACTGCTTGATGGATTCAGGAGCTTCTCACAACCTCATGCCCAAAACTATCATGGAATAATTAGGGCTAGAAGTCACCTGAGCCTATCATGACCTCTATTTCTTCAACTCCAAGAAAGTTCAATGTCTCGGGGTTATCAAAGACCTAGTCGTGACCTTGTTTCAGTTGCCCATGAAAAGTGTGGTCATGGATATTGTAGTGGATGATGTCCCCCCCAAGTTCGGTATGTTGTTATCAAGATCTTGGATAAAAAGATTGGGGGGAACCTTGCAGATGGACCTAACCTATGCCACTATCCCAGTGTTTTGGGGAGAACATAGGAGGATATATAGAGAAGCCCAATTGGCCTATATAATCAGTGATGAAGCCAATCCTACCAACCATCCCATTTTTTCCTTGGACATTGATTTAGGTTCCAGTTTACTGCAACTCACTCATGCTCCTGAGCCTCCTCTTAAACTCAGAGAGCATCCCTCCACTCCTCATGGATTTCCTCCCTCCATCACCCCCGTCTAGAAAATGTTTTTTGATGGAGTTTGTTCCAGAGAAGGCGCTGGGGCTAGGGTGTTTTTTTTGTCTTCTTCTCAAGAGACCATATCCCTGTCATACAAGCTGGAGTTTGAGACCACCAACAATGTGGAAGAGTATGAAGACCTTGTTCTAGGATTGAGAGTTGCAAGGGAAATGGGAATTCAAGAGGTAGCAGTGTTCGAAGACGCAAAGTTGGTGGTCCAACAGATCAGAAACGCTTATCAGGCTAAGCACCCTCGACTCATAAATTACAGAAGTGAAGTATGGGACCTAATTGACAATTTCTTCTCAGCCTTCAACATCTCTTTTATTCCAAGGGAGGATAATGTTGTGGTTGATTCTTTAGCTGTTTCAGCTAGCCAGTTCAAGGTCCCTCAACCATCTATGGCCAAATATGATGTTGAGATAAAATATAGGCCCTCTGTACCCAACAATGTCAAGCATTGGAAGGTATTCGAAGATGATCTGGAAATCAAGAAATTTCTCTAATCTGTTGATGAATTTTCTGTGTTGCACATTGATCGGGATCCTGATACAGAAGATAACCCTCACCCTGGGGTGTTTTTAAATAAAATTGCCAACCACTAGATCATTCAGCTACCTAGCAATCACATTCCGAGGGGGCTTATTCCTTTAGAAAGATTATTCGATGGGAATGATGTGGCAGTAAAGGATAGGTTTTCAGGTGAAGATGTTGACACATCTGAGTGCAACATTAGCACACTGGAGGAGCCTAAGTATGTCAAGTTGTCAAGGAGTTTGACCACAGAACAAAGGGTCGAATATACTGAGTTGCTGAGAGAATTTGTTGATGTGTTTGCATGGACCTATGAAGATCTCAAGACGTATGACACATCCGTCATTGAACACAAGATCCCACTGAAGGAAGGGGCTAAGCCATCCAGGCAGAAGCTAAGACAGATAAATCCCATGTTGTTGCCTGTCATGGAGAAAGAAGTGAAGAAGTTGTTAGAGGCCTAGATCATCGTCCCCCTGAGATATTCTGAATGGGTGGCCAATTTGGTTCTGGTAAGGAAGAAAAGTGGGGAAATTAGGCTTTGTGTCGACTTCAGGAACCTGAACAGGAGCTCAAATAAAGACAATTATCCCCTACCCAACATGGAGCACATATTGCAGAGGGTAACTGGTGCATCTAGGATTTCCATGATCGATGGGTTTTTTGGTTATAATCAGATATCGGTCATGCCTGAGGATAGAGAAAAAATGGCCTTCACCACTCCTTGGGGCACATTCATGTATGCCAAAATGCCATTTGGACTGATGAATGCAGGAGCGACATTTCAGCGAGCCATGGACATAGCCTTCATTGGGGAGAAAGATAGGTTCATGGTGATCTATCTGGATGACATAACAGTCTTCTCCAGGTCTGACAAAGAGCACTATTGTCACCTGAGGAAAGTCTTCTCAAAGTGTCGAAGGTTCGGCCTTTCCCTGAACCCTAAGAAATATTTGTTTTCTATGGAGGAGGGGAAGCTATTAGGCCATATAGTATCAGCAGAAGGAGTGAGGACTGATCCTAGCAGAGTGGAGGCAATTCAGACCCTGTCGCTTCCCAGGTCAAATAAGGAAGTTCAAGCCTTTTGGGGGAAGATTAATTTTCTAAGGAGATTCGTCTCGAATTTTGATGAATTGGTGAAACACATCACGACTATGCTCAAGAAGGGAAATGAAGTGAAATGGACCGCTGAACCCAGGGAATCCTTTGTCCAAATAAAAAGGGCACTGACTAAGGCACCTATGTTGATCAGTCCTGACTATTCCAAAGATTTCCTGATCTTCTCTTTCGCTTCTTTTGATACAGTAGCAGTGGTCTTGTTGCAGAAGAATGAGGAAGGGCAAGAGCAACCCATTGCCTTCTTCATCAAGGCATTAAGAGATGCAGAGGTCAGGTATGAAATCATGGAGAAATAGGCCTATGCCTTAGTGAAAGATCTCAAAGCTTTCAGGGTCTATGTCTTGCACTCAAAAGTGACTGCATACGTTCATTTAGCCTCTGTGAAGGACATCCTGGTACAACCTGACATTGATGGGAGGAGGAGTAAATGGATAGCCAAGATCCTAGAATTTGACTTGGAAATAAGGCCTACCAAATTGATTAAAGGTCTAGGTTTAGCCAAATTGTTGGTTGAATCCAATTGCCAGGCTTTAGGGATAATTTTTATCAATGAATGCTCAGGAATTCAGTAGGGTCGGCCATCTGACATGGACCCTCAAAGGGAGACCCCATTGGCTCGGTGTCTTTGGTATAAGGATGTCATATACTTTCTGCAAGAGTTGCAGCCTCCAGACGGCCTGCAAAGAAACAAAGCAAGAGGTCTGAAGCTCAAGGCAGTCAGGTATTACCTTATCAATCAAATTTTATACTGGAAAGACCCCCTGAGAGTGCTTTTAAAATGCATGGATCCACGAGAGGCCGACAAGATCATGGTTGAGTTTCACAGTGGCCTATGTGGAGGGCACCATTTCTGGAAGGCCACAGCCCACAAAATTCTCAGAGTCAGGTACTACTGGCCCACCTTGTTCACTAATGTCCATAGAGGAGTTAGAGCCTGTATCCAATGTCAAAGATTTGTAGGAAAACAACAGCTCAAGTCTCTGCCTTTACAGCTTGTAGTTATTTTGGGACCTTTCCAGCAATGGGGCCTAGATTTTATTGGAGAAATCCACCCCGCTTCCAGTGGGCAGCATAGATGGATCCTAACTGCCATAGACTTATTTACCAAGTGGAATGAAGCTATCCCCACCAGGAGTGATTCCCACAAGGTAATTATTGGATTCCTAGAAGACCTCATCACAAGATTCGGTTTCCCAAGAAAGATTGTTACAGATAATGCAACCTCGTTCAAGGCCGAACCGTTGGTCAAGTTCTGTGAGCAATTTGGAATCAAGCTGATTCACTCCACTCCGTACTATCCCCAGGGAAATGGTTTAGCAGAATCCTCCAACAAAAGCCTCATAAGGATCATCAAAAGAGTATTGGAGGACAACAAAAACGCTTGGAATTCAAAGCTGAAATTCGCTCTATGGGCCAATCGAGTGACTACAAAGAGATCTATAGGTATCTCCCCTTTCCAATTAGTTTACGGAGTAGAAGTTGTTTTCCCTTCTCAGCTGGCCATTCCCGTAGCGAAATTCTTCCAGGATTATCAAGAAGAGACCAGTGACATGGTCAGAAGGATTCATCAACTGGTAGAAGTCCAATAGGCCAGAGAGCAGGTAATGATCAAAATTCACCACCATCAGTAGGTGATCAAGCAAGTTTTTGATAAAAAGGCCAAGAGGGAGGAGCTCTAGATAGGAGACTTGGTACTAAAATGGGATGCTCCTAAGCAGGACAAGTGCAAACACGGAAAATTTGAAGCCCTGTGGATCGGGCCTTTCAAAATCTCTGAGGTTTTCTCAAATAACACATACAGATTGCAAGATTTGGAAGGCGAAGAAGTTTTCAGCAGCCCAGTAAATGTGCATTTTCTTAAAAAATGTTTTGTCTGAGCCTTCGGTAGCTCCTGTGTTTTGTAAATACTGTCCTTTTTGTTCTTTGTTTTTTTTTTTCTTTTATTGTTTCGGCTTAGTAAACGAGTCCATAGCCCAACATCAAGGCACTGGAACTGCAAAATTAGTCCTTAGAGCATCACATTGATGACTTTATCCCCCATGGAGCCTAATGTTAGTAACATTTTTTGTCCAAGGCACAAGAGTATTCAAGTCTACAAGTCATACGAGAAGCGCCCGAGTGCAGCATAGGAAAATCTCGTTTCAAGCTTCCAAGCTAGTAAGCGAGCGAAATCATATTGACGACGGTCTAGATTTTTCCATAGGGGCAGATCGACGGCCAGTGGGAAATCGCGGATAGCAAAGCTGCACCGAGGTTAGCGCAATGGATAGCACCCATATCATGTGCAGGGATAGATGACGACCGTTCATCCCAAAGGACATGTGGCACAAGATCTAGTCACATCAGCTTTTCGGCAATCGTGAGTTCAAAGGGTGAACGCTTTATGTCGTGGTACATCTCGAAACCCCAAAATGTCGATAGCGCTTAAAGTTGGGCCAGCAGTATCACAAAGCAATCTCGACCATCCGTCCATAGGAGACATCTGGCGCGCAATTAGGCTCCTCGCCTTTTCTCTCATCGCGACTCCAACGCACAAAGAGAAGCTCCTTCATATCCCCTATGCGCGAGGTGCCAGGAGTGTCTAGGGCCCAGGCCCACGGCATCGTCGGGAGAGTTCAGAGCCATCAGATCTAGAGGTACGTGTGGCGCCAGATTAATCCGTCTCCGCGTTATGCTCATCGCGATTTCAAGAAGCAAGGATCAGCCCCTTCATATCCGCAAACGATGAAAATCACCCTTGAAAGTAAGCACAGGGTCAGAGCCAGTGGTCACTTGGGAGACAAAGAGAGCTATGCAGGAGGGGCCAAAGGCACCGAGTTCAGTTACAGAGGAGATCATCGCGATCTCCAGGCGCCATCGGATCCAATTCTCAATCATGTGTCTCGCTTGGAGTAAATGAAGGCATGAACAGGTGGTTGAAACCTCCTCTCATTATTTAAGTGTGAGGTATGGAGGGTCTGGAAAGCAGTCTGCTTGAAAGGGTCCTGTGTACCATTTTTTCAAAGCAGCTATGCCAGAGTCTTCGAAGAGACAGAGAAGTCTACACACGCTAGCTCTGCACTTAATGGCTCAGCTACCCTCCTTACAAGAGTCATGCGCGGTTAAGATGGCGTGTGAAGAAGGATTTCAGTACGAGTTTGACTGAAAAGACACCAAGCCCTGGGTGACTGGGCACGCCTCTGTTAGGTGAATTTTCCTAAGTATATAGACTCAGTCTTTGTATTTTGTAATGGACCGATGGTAGAGCGAAGCTCCCGATTGTAAATTTTTAACAAACACACTAGTTTTCTGGTTATGCATCTGTATGTAAGATTTCTTGCTTAATGAAAGAAAGTATTCTCATCCCATATAGTTTCATCTCATGCTTGGAGAGTTCATGATCGACTGATTCGCACGAATTAGGGCAATTATGTTGTGATAAAGGATTTATTGTAGCATTATTGTTTTCTCTGGTTTTCTGCGTTTGAAGGTAAGAAGATCTTGTGTTTAAATGTCTTCTTCTACAGTCTGTTAGGAACCTGATGTTTATGATAGACCTTTGCATATTTCTGATACAAGTCTTCCCCCTACTCACCCTTACTACAACTCACTGTCTGAAGTTACCCAAGACCTCACTTGCCCATGCAGGCCTAGCCTAGTTTCGGAGTTAAGACCACATCATTTGATTTAACCTCCATTTGATCACCCCATTAAACAAATCGTGACATAAAATGATGGGCATTGGGCTCTACTCCTGCTGCAATCCAGGGGTGACTTTTGACGCTAAAAATGGGTATGAAAAAATGTGAAGGAAATGAAAGAAGACACCTATAACATAAAAGGATAAAAATGTAAAACAATCAAAACTTGTGTGGGTCGTAACTAACAGTTTGAAGCCTGGTTAAGGGTGAAACTTGGATAGATAATTCAAAAGGTATTAAGGGGCATACCCAACTAATATTTTATAAAAATACAAAAAGGATGTTGTGTAGGGATACATAAACAGGGCCAAAATTGCTAAGTTAGGTGAAGGTGCAAAAGGGGCAAAGTTGTCATTTCCAAATTGTTGTAGTTTTTTATTGGAGCATCAGTTTGGAAATCAGAGGGTTTTTGTGAAGTAAGTGTTGGAAATATTATTTGTTTCATGTAGAAACATTTTATACGTTCTCAATAGATTTACCTGTGTAAGTGGGAAAGTTTTGTGTTTAATATTATTTGCACCAGGGAGAAAGGTGCACAAAAGGGGTAAATGGGTAATATTCAATTGCCTATAACTTTATGCTCAATACTCAGAATTGAGAAAGGAAGCAGTCACTAGAAATCTATTAGATAGGATATTTTGGATATCCACTCATAATTTAGTTGGATCCAAACAATTCTCAAAGAATCATAAGGAAGGGTTCTGGGGAACTTAAAGGACACAATTGAATAGAATGGGATTTTCAAGAAGTCATAACTTTTGGCTTATAAATCAGATTGATGAATGAGTATGGTCATTGGAAAGGTAATCCATGGGAAATAATGAAGGAAAGTATAATTTTTCTTTGGGTAGCATTGATTTTCTCCATAAATTGCAGGATAAAGTGGAATTGGGTTCCATGAACCATGTAATTACTCAATTTGAAGATTTTTCCAAGTAATGTCAAAGTTTGGAGAAACTTTACTAGCTAATAGAGATAAGTCCCATAGGTTATTGATAGGTAAGGAATGGTATTGAAACTAATTATAGTTCCTATGCATACATATAGGGGAGAATTTGAAGTGACGTACTTTTCCAAAGTAAAAAAAGAGGTTGAGCTTATTAACAAGGCATTGATTAATAAGCAGAGGAACACTCTAGCATAGAGTGTTATATCAAGGGATTTCTATCAAGAGGATAAGATTACACCAATGAGTATTGTAAGGGTATATTATGGATTAACTTAAGGGCCATTGGATAGGGAAGTAAATCAATATTGTACAGCTGGTTGAGGAATCAAAGATATGCAAAGGGAAGTGTAGGGTTACAGAGTAGGTAATATGGGAATGAAAAGGGTATAAGGAAGAGCAGAGGAATATTAATATTTAGAGTAGGAATGAAATGAAAAGGATAATAAAATTAGGTTCTCACATAAATCATGAAACCATGTGAGGAATGTTATAAGCATGCCCAAGGAGTTAATGAGGTCTTTATAGCCTCGAAGGCATAATATAGTGAAGGCTACAAAGCTCACTGCAAGAGAAGGAAAATGACATCATGAGATGAGGTGTGACTCATGGAGTGGATGAGTAATATCTATATTCAAGAATAGGGGTAAAAGAAGAATGATTTTTCAATATGATCTAGCAAATCTTGTCTAAAAGTACACAAAGCAAGAAAATTTCCTCGATTATTAGAGTGTGCAACAAAAGCAAGGTACAAGTGAAAATGGAGGAGTGTAGCATTCCATTTGGAGCAGAGTTGTCTTGAGTGGCCAAATAGTGCTTCATAGGGAATCACTCACTAAAGTGAAGGAAGGAATTTAAAATGGAGAAAATACATGAATAGAAAAAGATATTAATGAGAAAACATAAAACAAGTATTTGAGGATGTTGAAATGCCAATCGATGATAATGGTATTTCAAGACCGGTTTGGTCAAGGAATGGGGAGTCATTGATTAGATTGCAGTGTTAATATTCAATAGGAGTAGTGCATGTTACATCACTATGGATATTGATAAGTATATCCAAAAATATGTTGGAACAGTTTTTCTCTGCATAAAGAAAGAAGTTGTGATATGGAAGTAGTATTGGATCTAGTAGCTAGACAAGCATAATGGTCAAGTAGTGCTTGGATGCAAGGATTAGAATAGGAGCTAGTGGTTCATAGTCAAGAATAATGGAAGTGCACAAGGAAGTGAGGTTCTAAAGGAACTCAAGGACATCCAACTACAACAACAAAGATAAATAATTAATTAAATCTGAAATAGATGTGCATTGGAGTGCATGGTAGAATTGATGCATGATCCATACAATAAAGACAGAATGCATGTACATGAAATAGGCATGATAATATTAATTCTTAATGCATAGTGATGTGAATTTGTGAATGTGGACATGTATGAACATGCTTGTGGCATGCTTGTAAACTGAGAATGGTATTTTTCTATGTTTGAATAATGATGTCATGATATTGAATATGACTAATGATGGATTATGCATCCAGGAAAAATGGTTATAGCACAATGAAATTGTTTCTTATGGTATCCATCCATATGGATACAAACAAGGATGGTGGGAATTTTGATCAAAAGGTTGGTGAAGGGAGCCTTTGAGCTTCTACAAAGTACAATTTATCATGTAGAATCAAGTAAATTGATAACATCCATGCAGGTATGCATTTAGGGTTCTTATGACGTATAAATGATAAAGGAATTTAGGTAAGGATTCCATTAGTTGAATATCATTATTTGAATTGATGTAAAGGAAGTAAGCCTTGAGTAGGAAAATATTATATGCTTCTTGAATGCATTTATGGGAAATTTAATTGCATACTATGTTATGATGGTTATGAGATCATAACCAAATTAAGTCATGAGACATTACTCATTTTGTAGGAATGAATGCAATTAGAGATGGTCATGTGTGAGGCCTTGATGATATTGGATATGGAAAGGATATAGTTCCAATCAAGTGCATAATGGTTTCCCCAATATAACTGATATTTTGTCTGCAAACTCTTTTTCGAAACGAGAGAGCACTAAGGGAATCATATTCCTAGTGGTGTGTATGGGTCGAAGAAGAAGGCATCCAAAGGATCAGATAGGTTATGGGGAAGAGTTTGGATAATGTATTGAGGCATGGACCATACCTTCCAAATCACATGATGGAATACATGACATGAACATATGGTATTCGAGAGTCAATGCAAGGATGCATTGTGTATGTTAAGAACCAAACATCAATATAGCATATAAAAACCTCAGGAAAAGTACTCAACGCCTTGAAAGAGAGATAATTTCAGATAATAAGCCTCTTCAAGGGGGCAACCTCCTTTTACCCCACTTAAATGTTCAAGTACAAGATGA
>ML782397.1:256742-273063 GCA_009831015.1 Picea engelmannii | reverse complement strand
ATAATGGCCTAAAGCCGACATAATTAAAATAACATTACTAATCTAAATTACAACTAATGGCCTAAAGTCGACATAAATAAAATAGCATTACTAATCTAATATGCCCCAATTAAGGGGTAATGAGTCAATATTAGGGCTTAACAGTGTAGATGTGGCCATGATTATTGGCAAACTGATTTTATTTATGGGTAAAGTTGATTGCATTAAGAAAATTTTGGTGTGTTGATAATGCATGTATAGTGAATGATAGTTTCATTCTAGATAATATGATTAATGATTGAATTCCATTTATAAGGTGAAAAATGGATGGAAATGATTGAATTGATGGTAAATTACAATTTTGAGATCATTTCATGAACTGTTGAAAATCCACATGAGTACTAACAATCTTGTTTGGTTGCAAGAAAATTGAGAAAATTGTAAGAAGAATGGTCTTAGATATGGAAATGATGTAAGCTCATAAGGAAGGCCAATATATATAGTTGCAAGAGCCAAACATAATGAGGATAAATCTCATGTGTGGGGAATTTTATTTTCTTGTATAACCAGATTGAGAAATTAATAATTGAAAATTGTTATGATATGATAACAATTTGTTTGGTTTCTTGAAAATTGAGAAAATTGCAGGGGAAATGGTCTTGGATATGGCAGGGATGTAACCCTATAAGGAAGACTAATATCTATTACTACAAGATCCAAAACATTATGAGCATAAAACCCATGTTTGGGAAACTCTGTTTTCCTATGTAAAATAGATTGGAAACTTTATAGTGAAAATTGTATGATGATGTTTGATATTGATTGTATGCATATGATGCAGATGGGATTGTTACCACAAGTTATAGATTTCTAGTGGAAGTCTAGCAACAAGTAAACATTCATCTACGTAAGAACACCTTGGAAAATGATGGATCGCGTGAGGAATTGTATATCAATGAAAGGGATACCTAAGCCTAGAGGGTGAGTACAACATAAGAAGCATGTTGTTAGGAATGAAGAGTGAACTCCTATGTGAGTTGCATTGTCTAAGAACCCAGTTGTCAAGACTAAATATTGAACTCATGTGTGAGTTTCACTATAGAGACAAGGTCATTGTTGGTTATTTCTTGGTAGTTATTTGTTGGCACAGGGGCAAACCCAGGGTCCAACTCTAACTACGCACAAACAAACCATAACTACGATCCCTTACAGCAAATCCTGCAAAGAAGATGAAGTCTCGCCCAAAGTACCAATAGGGGGATTGCACGACATAGGTGTCTACAACCAGAGGAAATGCAAGATGATTCCTAAACAACAACACAAAATAGCCCAGATATTATTATCAATATTATGCTTAACTTCGTGAAGTAAATTAGATCTTATTATCTTCAACAAGAAAAATAACAGTGAAATAACATTATAAAAGGTAGTTGTTGGCGTTGGAAGTCACTCCTAGATTGTAGCAATAGCAGAGCCCGATGCCCATCAGTTTATGTCATGATTTGTTTATAAAGGATGATCAAATGGAAGACAACTCAGAACCATATCGCTCACTCAGAAAATTGTGTTGGAACAGCAAGGACATGCGAGGTCTTGATTCAACTTGAGCCAGTAAGTTTGTATAGTGGTGAGTGAGTGAAAGAAAAGAAAGGGGAAAAGTCTCAGAAATGAGATCCTCTCAGACCAGAGAAACTTCAAAGTAAACCTCAAATGTTGTAGAACTAATACAATCAAACATACATCACATAGTTACGGCAACACCTGACTGGATCATCCATACCCAGGCTCTTAAGATTCAGAGGAACGAGGAAAGAAGAAGCTTGGCCGCCATTAAACAAGAAATCTCAAAATATCATTGTATAACCAAAGAACCAGAGGCTTTGTTAAAGTTTTACAATTGGGAGCTTAGCTCTACCATTGATCGATTACAAAATGGAAAAATTGCCTACATATACCCCAAGCCAATAACAGCAGCAAAACCAAGGCTTATCATTAAAAATAGTACGTCTGCATGTTTACTAGCAGACTGCACCTACAGTCTCTGGACGGTTGTGCACTCGTGTTAGATGCGATTAGACTTCTGGAAACCCTGCAAAAGAATTGACTTGTCTCAAGTCCCTTTCTAGACTTTCCATTTATGGTGGAGACGATGTCTAACCACCACCAACTACCTCAATAATTGCTTCCTTGGGATTGGGAACAACCTGGTCAACTCTGTACTCTTGGAACGTGGAAGCCCCCCTCACGCTGCCACCTAGATCGACTGAAACGGCTTAATGATAAGGTGTGGAGGTCGGTACGTTGACTGGGGCACATGGTTGGAAGTGGTGGATGAATGGTGATCAGGCAGGGATGGGGGAAAACAACGAATGAGGAGGTGACGGGACATGATTGGTCGAGGGAGGACACGTCGCTTATGATGGAGCAATGTGGAAAGGAGAAGGACAGGTGGGCCAGATGGTGTTGAATGGAAGTGAGATATGGAGTGGAAGACAGATGGCGGGAGATGAAAGGTGGAGGAAATTATGAGGAAATGATAGGGGGACCCACACACAATTGCCCATTCCAGACCCCCCCCCCCTTATTAAAGGTAGAAAGGCCAAGGGGGTCCAGAATCCAATCTTGTCCATAGAACTGAGCACCCCGATCTAAGCCATCGAAACCTGCGTGCTCAATTCTGGACCCCCCCCCACTTTGTTAAAGGTAGAATGACAAAGGGGGTTCAGGATCCAATCTTGACCGTAGATCTGGACGTGCAGATTCTGGCTGCCCAGATTTGCCTGTTGCTTAGTGAAACACGTGTTTGGGCCCCAAACTTAGGGTAAGTAGGTTTTTACCCCACTTCTTTGCACTTTTCCACCCAAAGGGGCCTATATTTTTAGGAAGATACCCCCTTTACAAGAAATATCGCTAACATTAGGCTCCATGGGGGATAGAGTCATCCCTGTGATGCTCTAAGAACTCATTCTATAGTTACAGTGCCTTGTTGTTGGGCTATGGAGTCATTTATTAAGCCCAAGATAAACAGAAAACAATATTTACAAAAACAGAGGAGCCGCTTAAGGCTCAGAAAAAACATTTCTTCAGGAAATGCCCATTTACTGGGCCATTAAAAACTTCTTCGCCCTCCAAATCCTACAACCCGTAAGTGTTGTTCGAGAATACTTCAGATATTTTGAAGGATCCAATCCAAAGGGCATCAAACTCATTGTGTTTGCCTCTATCTTTCCTGGGTGTATCCCACTTAAGCACCAGATCTCCCAGCTTGAATTCCTCCTTCCTGACCTTCCTGTCAAAGGCCTTCTTGATCTTCTGTTGATGATTGTATGATATGTCCATTACCTTCTACCTGATCTACTGAACTTCCACTACTTGATGAATTCTTCTAACCATATGGTCGGGCTCTTCTTCATGACCCTGAAAGAATTTTGCCATAAGTAAGCGAGCTGAGTGGGAAAAATAGCCTTTGTCCCATAAACAAGTTGAAAAGGTGAGGTTCCTAGGGACCTCTTCGTTGTCATTCAATCGGCCCATAGAGTGAATTTGAGATTTGAATCCCAGGCCCTCTTATTGTCTTCCAATAATCTTTTAATGAGCTTAATTAGGATTTTATTAGAAGATTCTACCAGTCCATTTCCTTGAGGATAATAGGGAGTGGAGTGAATTAGTGAAATCTCAAACTACTCACAGAACTTACCAGAGGCTCAAACTTGAAAGAAGCAGCAATATCTGTGACAATTATGTTGGGACAACCAAATATGGCTATGATATCCTCAAGGAAGCTCATAATTACCTTGTGAGAAGCACTCCTGGTGGGGGCAGCTTCTATCCACTTGGTAAAATAGTCTGTTGCAGTCAGGATCTATTTGTGTTGGCCACTTGAAGGAGGATGAATTTCTTTAATGAAGTCCAACCCCCACTGTTGAAAGGGTGTTGAAGCTACTATAGTCTTTGGTGGCAGAGATTTGAGCTGCTTCTTTATTGAGAACCTTTGGCATTTGATGCAAGCTATGACTTCTTCACAGACATCATTGAATAAGGTGGGCTGGTAGTACCCAGCCCTGAGAATTTTATGAGCTGTGGTCTTCCAGAAATGATGACCTCCACAAAGGCCACTGTGGAAATCAAACATAACTTTCTAGGCTTCCTGTGGATTCAAACACCTCAGAAACACCCCTAGAGGGTCTCTCTAGTACAAGACATGGTCAATAAGGAAATACCTGACAGCCTTGAGCTTTAGAGATATTTCCTTTCTTTTTCCCATTCCATCAGGAGGCTTCAACTCTTGCAGAAAGTACAAAATGTCTTTGTACCAGGTGCATTCTGCTAGTGATAAGACACCCTGAGAGATTTTGTTGGGTGACTCAGCTTGCTAATGTCCTGAGCAAGCATTGATGAAGTTAACCCCCAAGGCCTTGCAATTGGATTCAGCCAGCAGCTTGGCTAAACCCTGCCCTTTTACCAACTTGGTGGGCTTAATCTCTAGGTCAAACTCCGGGATCTTGGAAATCCATTTACCTCTTCTCCCATTTATGTCAGGATATATAAGGATGTCCTTCACAGAGGCTGAAGGAACATATGTAGTCACTCTTGAGTGAAAGACATAGACTCTGGAAGCTTTGAGAGATTTCACCAAGGCATAGGCCTACTTCTCCATGATCTCGTACCTGAATTCTGCATCTCTCAATGTCTTACTAAAGAAGGAAATGGGTTGCTCTCGCCCTTCCTCATTTTTCTGCAATAAGACCGCTGCCACTGTATCAAAAGAAGCAAAAGAAAAAATTAGGAAATCCTTGGAATAATCAGGACTGATCAACAAAGGTGCCTCAGTCAATGCCTTCTTTATTTGGACAAAAGTTTCCCTTGGCTCAAAAGTCCATTTTACTTCATTTCCCTTTCTAAGCATGGTTGTGATGTGTTTCACCACCTCAACAAAATTTGAGACGAACCTCCTCAGAAAGTTGATCTTCCCTAAAAACGCTTGAACTTCCTTTCTAGACCTGGGAAGTGATAGGGTCTGAATTGTCTCTACCCTGCTGGGATCAATTCTCACTCCCTCTGCTAATACTATATGGCCTGACAACTTCCCCTCTTTCATAGCAAACAAAGATTTCTTGGGATTTAAGGATAGGTCGAACTTCCGACACTTCAAGAAAACTTTCCTCAAGTGACAACAATGCTCTTTATCAGACCTGGAGAAGAATGTGATGTCATCCAGATAGATCACCACAAATTGATCTTTCTCCTCAATGAAGGCTATGTCCATGGCTCGCTGAAATGTTGCCCCTACATTCATTATTCTAAAAGGCATTTTTGCATACATGAATGTCCCCTAAGGAGTGGTGAAGGTTGTCTTTTCTCTATCCTCAGGCCTGACTGATATCTGATTATAGCCAGAAAAACCATCAATCATGGATATTCTATATGCACCAGTTACCCTATGCAATATGTGTTCCATGTTGGGCAAGGGATAGTTGTCCTTCTTTGAGCACCTATCCAGGTTCTTGAAATCAACACAGAGCCTAATTTCTCCACTTTTCTTCCTCACCGGAACCAAATTGGCCACCCATTTAGAATATCTCAAGGGGACAATGATTTGGGCATCTAACAACTTATTCACCTCTCTCTCCATGGTAGGCAACAACATAGGATTTATCTGTATTAGCCTCTGCCTAAATGGCTTAGCCTCTTCCTTCAGTGGGATCTTGTGTTCAATGACAGATGTGTCATATGTCTTGAGGTCTTCGTAGGTCCATGAAAACACATCAGCAAATTCTTTTAATAACTCAGTATACTCGGCCCTCTATTCTTTGGTCAGGTTTCTTGACAACTTGAAAAACTTACGCTCCTCCTATGTGTCGATGTTGCATTCAGTTGTATCAGCATCTTCATTTGAAACCCTACCCTTTACTGCCACATCATTCCCATTGAACAGTCTTTCTAAAGGGACTAGTCCCTTCAGAATGTGATTATTGGGAAACTGAACAATATGGTGATTAACAATTTTATTTAAAAATACCTCAGGGTGAGGGTCACCTTCAGGATTAGGGTCCTGATCAATGTGCAATGCAGAAAATTCGTCGACGGACTAGAGAAATTTTTCAATTTCAAGATTGTCTTCGAATACCTTCCAATGCTTGATATTGTCTGGAATAGATGGCCTATATCTTATTTCAACCTCATATTTGATCTTAGGTGGCAGAGGGATCTTGAACAGACTAGCTGAAACAGCTAAGGAATCAGCCAAAGTATTCTCCTCTCTTGGAATAAAAGAAATGTTGAAAGCCGAGAAGAAATTATCAATCAGGTCCCATACCTCATTTCTGTAACTCCTGAGCCAAGGATGCTTAGACTGATAAGCATTTCTGACTTGTTGGATTATTAACTCAACATCTTCGAACACTGCTATCTCCTTAATTTCCATTTCTTTTGTAGCCCTCATACCCAGAACAAGAGCTTCATATTCTACCACATTGTTGGTAGTTTCAAATTCTAGCTTGTATGACAGGGATATGGTTTCTTGATTAGGTGACACAAAAACCACTCCAGCGCTAGCGCCTATGCTAGAAGAAGCTCCGTCGAAGAACATTTTCTAGATAGAGGTGGTTGGAGGAGGTATCTCATGGTTAAAACTGGGTTGTTTTCTGATCTACAAAGGAGCTTCAGGAGTCTGAGTGATCTGCAATAAACTAGACCCCAAATCAGTGTCAAGTGCAAAGATGGGATGATTGGTGGGGTTTGCTTCATCACTAAAAATGTAGGCCAGCTGAGATTTTTTGTACAACCTCCTGTGTTCCCCTCTGAAGACTGCAATGGTGGCATATGTGAGATCCATATGTAATGTTTCTCCAAGTCTTTTAATCCAATATCTTGACAACAACATGCCGAACTTGCAGGGAACATCATCCACCACAATGTCCATGACCACACTCTTCATTGGTAGTTGAAATAAAGATACCACCAAGTCTTTCATGACTCCAAGACATTGCACCCTCCTTGAATCAAAGGCATACGGATCTTCATAAGCCTTTGTCACTTCTAGTCCCAATTCCTCCATGACTATTTTGGGCATAAGGCTGTGGGAAGCTCCTGAATCCATGAGGCAATTATGCAATACTTTATCGTGTATGTTCAATGATGTGTAAAAGAGAGGGGATGAATCAGCTCTTTCTTCTACCATGGGGCCTAGGACAACTGTTGGCTTTTCATCTTGAAGATTTACTGAGTCTGTAGAAGGCTGGGGGGACTCAGATTGTAGCAGCTCGGAGAAGGACCTTTTGAAATCTTCATTTTTCACTAGCTCTGAGAGGGGTACTGGAATTCTAATCTTCTAAATTTCATGCTCAAAACTAAAGGAGGAAAGATGCTTAGGAGCTTCCCTTACCTCAGAGACAGGTTCTTTGGCTGTTGGTGAAGTATTCTAAGTTTTCTTTTCTTTAGTAGTAATTGTAGCAGACTTAGCGGGTCTTTCTGCTATGAGGGGTTGATCATGGCTATCAAAATTTCCTTCTTTCTTCTTTGACCTGAGATGGTATCTGTTAGGAGTGTTGTTTTCCTTTTATCCTTTATTCAACTCATTGACTTGACTGTTCATAAGGGATTCTTCATATATAGATTGAGTCAAATGGGGAAAAGGGAAAGTGTCTTCTATATAGTGAATTTCAGGTTTGAGCTCATCTATTCCCTCTCCTTCCTCATGGGAAACTAGGTTATTTTGGAGAGGGGTTTGAATCCTTTGATCCTCTCTATCTTTTCTCCTTTGTTCCCTTGGCAAATCCTATGGCACATTGTTACCGGACCTCCTGAAGCCTCTGCTATCAATATTTTGGGGATTCTTGTACATGGGCATCCCTTCTAACTCCCACCTTTCCATTCTAGCTGAAAGTGATTTTATCATTTTAGTTACCTCATCCATTTGAAGGGGAAAGGGAGAGGAATTGGATGGGGAGGCTTCAGGTCTCTTCCTGGATATGTCTCTATCAACCTTGTTCCTGAGTCGGTCAACAACCAATATGTTAGACTCTACTTCCACAGCTACATCTTGCATGTGAGCCAGAGTAGTGGCTCTCCTTTCCCTCAACAGAAGGTAGAAATCAGGATCAAAAGCGCTAGCATAAGTGATCTTAGCAGAGGCTTCTGAGGGATTTATCTCAGCGGGGATTTTATTATACATTTTATTGAATCTCTTGGAGAAGTCAGAGACAAACTCTCCCTCCTTTCTCTTCAAATACCCAAACTCTGTCATGTAATACATGAAGTCTTTTTTGTCTCCCCACTGTCTCAAAAAGGAATTATCCAAAGCCTCAATCCCATCAATAGATCCAGGAGGCAGGGCCCTAAACCACTTTCTAGCCTCACCTTCAAGGCTATGGACGAAAATTCTCATCCATACGTCTACATGCATGATGACATGATCATCTGTGAAGCTGTAAAAGGCTTCAAGGTGTTCACCTATAGCTATGTCTCCTTCGCCTGTAAACTTGGGAAGTTGCTTAAGGTAGCCATCTACCGGAAGGGCATTGAGAGGCTGAGGTAACGCAAGGGGAGCATACCTAGCAGCTATTATATCCTCCATTCTAGTGGGTCGATTTTCTCCTGCCATAGGGATATTAGGTGGAGGATAACTCGGAGGAGAAAGAGCTCGAACAGGGAATACTGGGAATGCACTACCAGGTGGGAAGGGAGATAATGGGGGATTCTGAGAGAAGGCTAAGGATCTTGAGTTAGCATATGCTTCTCTCAGTGCAGTAACAACAATAGTAACAAGAGGAGGAGTGGTGAAATATTCTATGGTCCAGGGTCTACGCCAAGGTACAACTTCAGGGGAGAAGGGAGTGATAAGGATTTATCCCTCCAATCCCAGACCAGGAGGGGAAAACTCAGCAAGAACACTCCTAAAATTCAGGAAATGGGAAACTTCGGAAATAGGTCTGCTAGGAAGATGAAAAGAAGAAAATGGAGTTCCTACAGAAGGAGATGGAAAATTACCTGGTTCAGCGGTGGGGGTTTCTCCTTGAGAGGCCTTCCCTTTTCTAATGATTATCTCCAGATCAGCTTCAGAAGTAGCTAGAGGCAGCCGTGGATGGGACCACGTGTGTCTACCTATGGAAGCCACAATTAACATAGTAGATTCTCCCCAGTGGAGTCATCACAATAGAGTCACCAGGTGCACAGTAGTAATCTTCAAGGGCTCTGATGCCTGATGCACCTTCAAAATCAGAGGTTCAATGTCGTTCAATCCCAGGGAAAATTTTCAACTTCGTCCCCAGCAATGGTGCCAGAAATGTTGGCATTGGAAGTCACTCCTGGATTGCAGCAGGAGCAGAGCCCAATGCCCATCAGTTTAAGTCACGATTTGTTTATAAAGGGTGATCAAATGGAAGACAACTCAAAACCATATCGCTCACTCAGAAAACTGGGTTGGAACAACAAGGACATGTGAGGTCTTGATTCAACTTGAGCCAGTAAGTTTGTATAGTGGTGAGTGAGTGAAAGAAAAGAAAGGGGAAAAGTCTCAGAAATGAGATCCTCTCAGACCAGAGAAACTTCAAAGTAAACCTCAAAAGTTGCGTAACTAATACAATCAAACATACATCATATAGTTACGGCAACACCCAACTGGATCATCCATACCCGGGCTCTTAAGATTCAGAGGAACGAGGAAACAAGAAGGTTGGCCACCATTAAACAAGAAATCTCAAAATATCATTGTATAACTAGAGAACCAGAGGCTTTGTTAAATCTTTACAGTTGGGAGCTTAGCTCTACCATCGATCGATTACAAAATGGAAAAATTTCCTACATATACCCCAAGCAAATAACAACAGCAAAACCAAGTCTTATCACTAAAAACATTATGTCTACATATTTACTAGAAAACTGCACCTGCAGTCTTTGGACAGTCGTGCACTCATGTCAGACACGATCAGACTTCTGGAAACCCTGCAAAAGAATTGACTTGTCTTAGGTCCCTTTCTAGACTTTCCATTTATGGTGGAGACGATGTCTAACCACCACCAACTACCTCAATAACTGCTTCCTTGGGATTGGGAATGACCCATTCAACTCTGCACTCTTGGGATGTGGAAGCCCCCCTCACACTACCACCTGGATTGACTGAAACGGATTAATGATAAGGTGTGGAGGCTGGTGTGAAGACTAGGACACATAGTTGGAAGTGGTGGATGAATGGTGATCAGGCAGGGATGGGGAAAAATAGTGAATGAGGAGGTGACGAGACATGATTGGTCGAGGGAGGATGTGTTGCTTATGATGGAGCGATGTGGAAAGGAGAAGGATAGGTGGGCCAGGATGGTGTTGAATGGAAGTGAGATATGGAGTGGAAGACAGATGGTGGGAGATGAAAGGTGGAGGCAATTATGGGGAAATGATAGGGGGACCCACACAGAGCCACCCATTCCAGACCCCCCCCCTTATTAAAGGTAGAAAGGCCAAGGGGGTCCGGAATCCAATCTTGTCCATAGAACTAAGCACCCCGATATAAGCCGTCGAAACTTGCACACTCAATTCTGGACCCCCCCCCCTTTGTTAAAGGTAGAACGATGAAGGGGGTCCAGAATCCAATCTTGACCGTAGATCTAGGCACGTAGATTCTAGGTGCCTAGATTTGCCTTCTGCTTAGCAAAACGTGTGTTTGCACCCGAAACTTAGGGTAAGTTGGTTTTTACCCCACTTCTTTTCACTTTCCCACCCAAAGGGGCCTATATTTTTATGAAGATACCCCCTTTACAAGAAATATCGCTAACAGTAGTAAATAACAAAGCATCAACCACATGGAACAACAAGATTTTATGTGGTTCACCCTCTCCCTAGGGCTACGTCCACAAAACTATGTTTATTGATAGAATAGATGAAAATATACAGTTCTATATGCACACTCAGCTGCAAATCCTTTCCTCTCTTCCTCTTTATTTCCTATCCCTATTCACCCAGCTACAGAATTGATCTTTGCACCCAGTGGAAGACCTAAAAATACAAGAATACCCTAAAACATAACACTTATACATCTCAACACCACTCTCGCCTCTTATCTCAACTCTCCTAGACCTCTATTTATACATTTCATGACTCTTATAAAAGCATGAACTGAAGCCCAGGTGCCAAAACCCTAGGTCCACATAACCCTCATTTTAAGGACTTCGCCGAGGGTGAGGTGCTCCATAGCACCCATTAGTGTCTTCTTTCGCTTGTTGACTTTTCCCCGATCTATCTTCTTTACTTCTTTGTCTTCATTTATCTTCTCTTTTAATGACTTTCTTTCCTTTACTTTGTTCCTTCTTTTATGCTTCTTTAACCACTTTGACCCTTCCTCAGTTTGTGTGCCTTCCGCGCACTTCATACTTTGTCTTTGTTCTTTCTTAATCTTCATTTTCTTCCTTAATACATGACCCAGTGCCAACAGGCCCCCAACACTCACATGTGACTCGTCCCAAGTCATTGTAGGGTTGAGCCTTTTGTATTACTTCGACCGCAGATTGCGCATAGTAGCATGTGCTTTCTGCTCTGTCCCTCCCTATCTTGTGTAGACTGTCTTTTCTCTATCGGGTACCCAATTTCAACTACACCTAGTACCTAGACCCTTCTTCCTTTTCTTTTACTGATAGCTACAAGGAATATAGTTGTCACAATACAGCTTCAATCAGCTCCCATTTACTAAAACATCCTTCCATTCTCCATTAAGACTCTTTAATTGCGTAGCTCCACCTTCTATAACATAGAAAACCTTGAATGGCCCAAGCCGATGTGTCCTAAACTTTCCTGGATGCTTCATGAACTTGTTGTCATATAAAAGTACCAAATCTCCTTGTTTAAATGATTTGTTCTTGATATGTATGTCATGGTAGGACTTTTCTCGTTCTTTTTGTACCTATTGATGAAATCCTGCAATGAACATGTCTTCCTCTAGTTCCATCAACTGTGTGAGCCTGTCTTGAACAACGTCGATGTCATCCATACCTATAAATGTTGCAATTATTAAACTAGGAACCAAATATTCCATAGGTACTACTTCTTCCTGGACATAAACTAACTTGAAGGGACTCTGTGTTGTTAACTTTTTGCAAGTAGTTCGATAATCCCATAACACTTCTTAAATAGGTTCACAAGAGGAATATTTCTAAATGATCTCTCACTACATGTGTGTCCAGCCTTTGTGTCACTATTGTTGTCTGAATTCTTGAACATTAGCTTTAAGATCCAACTGATTAATGTATCTTCAATATATTCTTCTCATGCAATAGCATCTTAATCTTCAACTTGAAAAAGTGTAGAAACTTTCCTCTAGGTCCCTTGAAGAAATATCTCTCTGCTTGACTATATGATTCCACTTTGTCAATAGAAAATTCAATAATGTACCCTCCAATAGTGTTGTTAAACCAGAGATCCACTTCCCTTGACATAACATTATCAACTTTCTTGACTTTCTTAATCAGCGTTGATGTCCAAACCACAAGTGGTCTATATCTGATTTCAAGTTGAGTGTCTTCTACTCTAGCTAACCACTCGTAAAACTCCCGATGAACTCATGCAAAGAAAATCACATTCACATCAGTAAGATGCTTCCCAACCATTCTTCTATACTAATTCTAGGATTCTTGTTCTGAGCTTCGTCGAACCTCCTTTCTTGTTCTTTTATCAAATTCTGAATTTCTTTCTTCGATGGAAACCACCTCAACAAAACCATTTGTTTTCACAGGGGCAGGCCCAAGGTTCAACTCTAACAACGCACCAAAAAACCCTAACTATTGGCCCTTTCGGCAACACCTGTGAAGAAAATGAAGTATCACCCGAAGTAGCAATAGGGGGGTTGCAGGACACATGTGTCTAAAACTAGAGGAAATGAAAGATGATTCCTAAACAACAACACAAAATAGCCTAGATATTCTTAACAATATTATGCTTAAATTCAAGAAGTAAATTATATCTTCTTATCCTCAACAGGAAAAATAACAGTGCAATAATAGTATAAAAGGTAGTAAATAACAAAGCATCAACCACATGTAACAACAAGATTTTACATGGTTTACCCTCTCCCTAGGGCTACATCCACATAACTGTGTTTATTGATAGAATAAATGAAAATATACAGTTCTATATGTGCACTCAGCTATAGATCCTTTCCTCTCTTCCTCTTTATTTCCTATCCCTTTTCACCTAGCTGTAGAGTCGATCTTCGCACCCAATGGAAGACCTCAAAATGCAAGAATACCCTAAAACATAACACTACTACATCTCAACACCACTCTCACCTCTTATCTTAAGTCTTCTAGACCTCTATTTATACATTTCATGACTCTTAGAAAACCATGGACTAAAGCCTAGGTGGCAAAACCTTAGGTCCACATAACCCTCATTTTAAGGACTTCGCTAACCTATTCTTCCTTCGTCTCCACGAGGTGCTCCAAAGAACCAATTAGTGTCTTATTCCACTTGTTGACTTGTCCACGATCTATTTTCTTTGTTGCTTTGTCTTCCTTGATCTTCTCTTTCAACGAATTTCTTTCCTTTACTTCATTTCTTCTTTTATTCTTCTTTAGCCACTTCAACTCTTCCTCGGTTTGTGTGCCTTCTGTGCACTTCATACTTTGTCTTTCTTCTTCCTTAATATTTTATTTATTCCTTGATACATGACCAAGGGACAAAATTATTCCTATCAGTGAGTCCCTTGAGATCCTAGTAGTGATATTCCTAGTTACATGTTCTAGAGAGACCCTCATAAACAAATGGTGCAGCCTAAGGTACTATGAGCAGTGAAGAGAGCATATTCCTTGGGTAAAAACTAGTAAATGAATGGTACATTCCTTGGGTTATCCCTGATAAATGAATGGTACATTCCTTGGGTTGGGAAGGTCAAGAGGAAGAGAGGTGGTGGAAATTGGGATAGTTGTAGGAGAATGCCAAAGGTTTAAGTATATGTTTTGGGTCAAAGTGCCTAGGTATTTATATGTTTTGGTCCAAGATGCTTATGTACCTATGTTTTGGGGCCAGAGTGCCTATGTATTGATTATTTGTGGAGGGGGCATAGTTCCTATGTAATTTTTTTAGGATGGAATGAATGTGTGATTTTGGGTCAGAGAGCCTATATGTTGATTAATGGTCAGGGAGCCAGAATTGTAAAATGAAATTACACCTATATGGTGTTGTGCACTAAGGAAAATGAAAAAATAAGGGGGAAGGGAATGAAACATCCTCGGTTTTAATCCCCACTAATTATAATGTAATTGTTTAAATATGAATTAGGCTAGTGAGTCGATGTGTTGGGGTGAAGCACCCATTGAATACTACGTGCATTGAATAATTAATAAAATTAATAATCACATGTTTTGATATGAAAGGAATGAAAATTATGGGGGGGCTATGATTCCACAAGAGAGAGGGGTCCAAGGGGGAATTATCCATAGGTATTAATCCAACCCACATTCCTAAATTATTATCACTATGTAAACCTTCTATTTGCTAATTGAGTGTATGAGAAGCCAATCATTTAACTCATGTAAGAGGGTGGGTGTGAGTAGTCACATACAATATTTACTGGACAATATGGGATGAGGTAGAATAATCTTTGGGAAGAGTGAGAGTCAAGAAAACAAGGGAGAAGAAGGAAATTCGTATGCAAAATAGGAACAATTTTCACATGCATATTTTGGGAAGAAAGGGGAGAGTTGTGTGCTGGGAAGAGAACCAACCATGTTCCGCTTGAAGGAATCCATTGTTGGGTTGTGGTTATGCTGGAAAAGAGGCATGTGTTCTTGCAAAACGGTTTGTAACCTGTAGTGAGTTTTTCCTGTTGAGAAAATGACTCAAGATCTTTGTGAAGGTTGTTGTGAGAAATCTTGAAGCAACTGAGAGTTCCTAGATTCCCTAGTTGAGTGACTCCTAGCCAACCGAGTGCACTAGGGACCCTGATAAATGAATGTTACAACCCGAGGAACTGTGAGTAATGAAGTTGGTACATTATTTGGGTAGTGCAGGTTATGGGGAAAAGAGAGATATGGATTATTAGAGTTTTTGTGGGTGGAGAGTGGAAAACCAATGGTAGAATCTCCTTTTGGACTCATAGCCTCATCTCAAGGGTGGTTTACTAATGAGATAAAATGATCAGTAGCACCTATGGCTGGGAGGTTAATCCTTCATATGCAAATATTTGGATAACTATTAATATATAAGTGTTTCTATTGTTATTTATAATTATTCCGCTATGAAATTGGTTTATATGAATGTTATGTGTTTGTTTTTTACTTGAAAAGTTGCATTCATGTTTTAATATATGTTATTAGATGCATTATAATTGTGGTATCAGTCAAATAGTTAAATCTATGTGTGAATTGTATTTGGTAAGCTACAGGAAAGTATTTAGTTGAAGAATTTTAATTTCAATCTATTTTTTCTCCTGTAATGTTTCTCAATTGGAGGATGGGTACGTTACATTCATCCTACCATGCCATATGCCACGTCAATGCCACATCATCTTTCTACGTCAGCCTCCTTACATTCTAGTCAACATGCCACCTATCATGTCTATACGACCACCTATCATGTCCATACTAACACCTCTCAGCATCCATGCTACCACATTATCACCCACGACAGTTTTTTCACTGCCACATGTCAGTCCATAGTGATGCCACATGTCATCCATGTCATCTCTTTATCATGTTTCGAAAAAACTTCATAACACCATAGCTTTCTCATATGACGTTTGTTTGATCTCATTCAAGTTGCGTTAGAAATCTCTCGACGAGCTCTTAGACATGGAGACAATTTCACCAGCATTTGAGAACAATATTTTTTTATCGGTAAATGATCAGGGGATCAAATTTTGCTCAATTTTCAAAGTGCTCAGAATGCGACGAAAACAGTGCCATTGCGTCCGTCTCTTCTTCCTGATTCCAGAGGTATATTTACTTTCTCAAACGAATTCCATATGGAGAAGATATTGCGATCTGTTCGCCAAGGCAAACAGGCAAAATTTTGGATGCTGACTGTACCTATCTGTACAGTCCGTACGGTGATGTGGCAGGGCCGTACCATCCATACGGTGACATGGCAGGTGGATGACATGGCACATTTTCATTGGTTGATGATTACCGAATCTAGGGATGACACGTGTCATTGATGGTCAATGGTGTGAGGACACATGGCCCAATCCCTTGGCGCCACGTGTCGCTCATTGACTGGCTATTGTGCCAAGTTCTTCGCCATGTGGTTCTCCAATTGTGTTAGTTCCAAAGAAGGATGGAACGTGGTGAATGTGTGTTGATTTCAGGGCTTTGAACAAAATAACAGTTAAAAATCGTTATCCTCTTCCACGAATTGATGATTT
>ML782397.1:232302-254907 GCA_009831015.1 Picea engelmannii | reverse complement strand
TGGCTATTTGCCCAAGTCACCTTTAGATTTTATCTTTGGGAAAGATATTGTTGTTGATGGGCAATATGATATTGATCGGGCAGAGAAGTTCATTGAACAAATTCAGTCGATACATCAGGTGGTGCAAGAGCAGTTGGAAAAGAATTAGGCCAAATACAAAGCGAGACATGACAAGCATCGTGTTGATCATAGTTTTGAAGTTGGTGATGAAGTATGGCTTTACATCAGCAAGGAGAGGCTTAAAGGAGAAGGTAAAAAGTTGAAACCAATTCGATATGGTCCCTTCAAAATTGTCAACAAGATTGGTAATAATGTTTTTCATTTAGATTTGCCTCCATATATGCAGATGTATGCAGTTGTTAATGTTGAGAATTTGAAGTTGTATGAGCCTCCGTTGATTGATGATCAAGGAGAGCATGTTCATATTCCTTCCATAGATGATTTTTCCCCAGAGTATCTAACAGAACTGCAGGAAGACACCATACTTGACAGGAGAATGCGCACTTCGAAGCGAGGAAATGTGGAGTATTTGCGAGTTGTTCTTAAAGGGACGAATCCAAGAAAGGCCAAGTGGATTGAGGTTGGAAGGGTGAGGGAACTATACCCTCATCTTCACATAGACTGAGATAGTCTTTTGGAGGTCCAAAAGCTTCCCAATGGGGAGGTGTGATTAGGGGATCAAATTTTTCTCAATTTTCAAAGTGCTCGGAATGCGACGAAAACAGTGCCATTGCGTCTATCTCGTCTTCCTGATTCTGGCGGTATATTTACTTTCTCAAACGGAGTCCGTATGGAGAATATATTGCGATCTGTTCGCCAAGGCAAACAGGAAAAATTTTGGATGCTGACTGTACCTGTCCGTACAGTCTGTATGGTGACGTGGCAAGGTCGTACCATCCATACGGTGACATGGTAGGTGGATGACATGGCACGTTTTCATTGGTTGATGATTACCGAATCCAGGGATGACACGTGTCATTGATGGTCAATGGTGTGAGGACATGTGGCTCAATCCCTTGGCACCATGTGTCGCTCGTTGACTAGCTATTTGGTTGTATAAAAATGTGTTGAGGCCGATGGGGTTCGACCCCCGGACCTCTTCGTTATGTAATGACTTCATAACTCTCCGCTAACCAAAGCGTCTCCCTTTGTTCCTTGTTTACTATACCATAACACATATATTTAACGTTGATTAATGTTTGGATGCAAAGGGGGGTCGGGCCGGGGCTTAGCCCCGACCCGTGGACACATTGTATTACATATGACCCAACATATATTATGGCCCAACCGTTGCGCGTGCATTACATTACATTGCATTGTATTGCAATATATATTGCATTGTATATATATATATAACCGTATGTTAAATGTTGGCGCGGGGTTTGAAACCACGACCCGTGTGTTAAGTGTTGGCGCGGGGCCCAAACGGAAGTTGCACGGTTTTCAAATGGTTTAACCACCTTTTTTCCCAGCACGAGGTCACATGGCCATATGCCCAGGTACCGAGGCGGTTAGGGGCTGGAGGCACCTTAACCATCCTACAGTTTGCACCGTTGGCACGGTTGCACCCGGTGCTAGGTTTTTACGCTTAAAAGAGTGTGTGAGCCAGGTTTGTTCAAGGAGGGTACGAATTGTAGAACCAGAGACAACAAGCTTGGAGAAGGAGACTTCCAGGAGGCCTATCTTTCTCATTTTTCGACCGATTGAGGTGCCGAAAGAGCCCAGACAGGGGGTTTTGGACGCTGGGAAGCCATTGGAGCAGTCGGTTTGTCATTTTGAGCATTGTAAGACATTTTTTTGAGCACTTTTTGAACAATTAATAATAATGATCCATTGGAAGCTGGACCAGGAGATGTAGCCCATAAGAGGGGTGAAATCCTTTATCAATTGTTGTGCACATGTGTTTATGTTCAATTTTTATGCTGTTGTCTATGTGTATTTTGCATAAGTAATCCTTAATTTATGTGTTGCAAATTGATCCTGTTGCTTTAAACACATAACATTTCACTTGCAATAAGTATTCAAGTTTTTCAAGTCTTCTTCATTTTTAGATCAGTAAAAGATCCACCTGGATCAGATCTCCCCATTGAGAATATTTTGAATCACCAAAAGTTTTTTATTCACAAAGTAAGTGAGGATATTGTATATTATGTATGGTATCCATCCATTGTGCTCTGATAATGAACATTTGTCTCATCAAAACAATCTTTTCAACAAATATAAAATTACCATAACATTATTGACATAAACAATCATTCTCATACTTTCACAAACATTTTTATTCATTGTCACAACTACTAACCATACATAATAGACTAGTAGTAAAAATGAATGCATTGTTCCTAATGAAAATGAATAAACACTATTCTTTCTCTCCTTAATAGGAACATCATTAACCAATTGATCTATTTCACTCTCAACCATGGGTTGTAAGATTGTATCATTGGTGCTTGCATGCAGTGGAATCTCATGTTGCAATTCCCGTGAAACCTAAAATGCTTTATCATAGTTAGTAACAAACTTAAATATTTGATCGCTATGTTTAGGATCAAACTCTTCCTCATCTTTTACAGACATGAGTGATAGATTCTTTCTTGCATTTACTAGCCTTTCCATTTATCCTGTATTCATAAGAAACATGTTAGTATTCATATGATGAGCTTGTGCAATATATTCAATTCCATCCTTTGTAAAAAAATATTTATTTTCCTCCCTATAGAATATAGCCTTTATGTCATACAAATAAGGGCTTCCCAAATAATTCCACAAATATCAAGTGGTGTGACATCTAACTATACCTCATTAATGAATTTAGAGGTGATTTCAAATCTGAGCATACATTATTTGGTTACTTGTATTTTAGCATTATCACATATCCATCCTAAAGTATATGGATGCATATGTTACTTAGTTTCAAGTTCCAATATTTTAACAACCTCTTCATAAATGAGATTTGTTTGTGAACCTCTATCAATAAGTGTATCAATATTTGTATTCTTTGACATGATTCTAATATGAAACAAATCATTTTGTTTCCTTTCATCATGCTTAATATTAGAAGCTAAAGCGTGAATAGAAGTGATAGAACAAGCAACAAAAGATATACCTTGTATTCCCCTGGCTACAATCATGGCTTCAACACCTGAATTTGATCCCAAATCATGTTGGACTATAGTCATGCTCTTCTTATTAACATTTTGATTTTGGAACCACTTTGGACTTCGTTCTGGATGAAGTTTCCAACACTTATCATCATCATGTCCTTCCTTCTTGCAATATGAACATGAAGGCTTCTCATCTTCCTTATTCACCGTGGTTGTCCATTTTAGTTTATCCTTTCCTTCATTATTTCCTTCCTTTGACTGGAATGAATCCTCTAACTATCATGAACATTCTTTCTGTTAGAAAAATAGGATCGCGGAGAAATAAAATAAAACAAATGCAGAAATAAAACACAAAAGATACACAATACAATAAATACACAGAGATACATGGTTCACCCAGTGTGGGCTACGTCCACCAGATAAATTTCCAGGTCCTTCATTTTTATTATCCAACAAAATGAAGGGATACAACCTACAACACACTCATTGTAACTTCCTCTTCTTTCTCTCACATTATCCTCTCTCGAAATACAATATTCACGATAATACAAAGCTGCAATACAATTCCCTCATAAAAGAGGGTTTCCTTCTAGGGAAAAAACCCTAAAATAACTTCATATTTGCGACCTTATAATGAACGGTCCAGATTGACTATGAAATTACAATATTTTACAAGGTAATTTTTCTCAATATTTCTCTTCGGGGGCGCTACCCCCGAATCCCCCGCAAGAAGGGGGGGGGGATAAAAAAAAATTGTTACCCCCCTGGAACCCCCTAGCAACAGTTGTGGGGGGGAAGTACCTTGCACCCCCCCATTAGGGAATGGGGTCCAAGCACAATTGAAACAAACCTATGAATTAGGAAGATAATCAGGCTCCACAACCAACAATCTCCCACTTGGAGACTGATAAAACAAACTTCACTGTTGTTGTACTTACTAGACTATACTCCACCTTGGACCTGGAAAAAATTTCATCTTCACCTTTATGCTTGAAGACCAACTGAAAATGAGAAGGAACTCAGTTTCTCCCTAGTTACTCCCTTTGTTAACATGTCTGCATGATTTTGGCTAGTATGTATCTTTTCCAACTTCAAATTTCCATCTTCCAAGATGGATCGTATGAAATGATACCCGAGATATATATTCTTAGTCTTTGAATGGAAGTTTGAGTTCTTTGCAAGATGAATGTCACTCTCATTGTCAAAGTACAACCTTTTATTCTCCTACTTCTTTCCCAATTCCTCCATAAACCTTTGTAACCAAATCATTTCGTTACTGGCCTTTGTAGCAGAAACATAATATTCTTCTTTTGTTCAAAGTGAAACAACCTTTTGTATTTTTGAAATCCAAATTACTGTTTTTCCACCTACAGTAAAAAGAAACCATGTGGTGCTCCTCCTTTTATCTTTATCACCTGCCATATCTAAATCAACATATCCCTATAGAACAATGTATGAACCTACAAAACATAATGCATGAGTAGAAGTACCTATCAAATACCTAAGAATCCACTTTACTACCTCCGAATGTTCTTAACCTATAGTGTTCATATTCCTTCTCACAAGTCCCACTGCGTATGCAATATTTCATCTTGTGAAAACCATCGCATACATCAAGCTGCCAATTGTTGATGAATAAGGGACCCTAGACATGTGTTATATCTCCTCTTGCATCTTGGGACACATTTCCTAAGTTAATTTTAAATGGTTGGCCAAAGGTGTACTAATTGGTTTTGCATTCCACATTCTAAACCTCTCCAACACCTTCTCTATGTACTCACCCTAAGACAACGTCAATTTGTGATTTTTTCTGTCTCTTGTTATCCTCATACCAAGGATTTTCTTTGTAGCACCCAAATCCTTCATCATAAATGAATTATATAATTTCTTCTTGACCACATTTATATCCTACATATTAGACCCTACAACAAGCATGGCATCTACATACAATAGTAAGATAATAAAGATTCTATTTTCTAGCCTTTTAAAATAAACATAGTTTTCATACAGTTGGCTTAGGTTGATGGATAGTTGGTATGGATTCTTGTTTGTCATTTATGTCAACCATTGGAGAGTTATATTGTAGATTTATTTCAACCCTTAGTGATTGTTTTCAACCCTTGGAGAAAGTCCGATAGTGAATTCGAGTAGTACAAAGGTTTGGGTAATGGACCCAAGGTTGTTTCATGTATAATGGTATGAGTTTTAATATATTTGAAGGTAATACTATTATATATGTATAGTACATGTCATTCCATTTATGGTGGTATGTGGAACGTCACATAACTTCTCATGTTTAAAGAGTTATGGCCATGATAAGTTGCAGAACCCAGGTTTAGGTAATGGACCCAAGTTTTTTTTATGGATAACGGTATGAGTTTTGATATATTTGCAGGAAATAATATTCTATATGGATAGTACATGTCATGCCATTTCCAGTGGTATGTGGAACGTCACTTAACTCCTAATGGTTAGATATTTATGGTCATGTGAAGTTGGAGAACCCTCATGAGTCATCTAGAAGCCCCAAAAGGTCAAACTAGTCAAAGTAGTTTAAGAGATTTTTAGAAGATAAATAATAAAGTGAAGTGACGAGTGTACTATAATTCAAAGTGAATAAAAAATAAATTATTTAAATAATAAAGTTAATGGAAATATTACTAAGTTAACAAGTGGTTAGAAGTGGGTTAGCCCTAAAATAAGGAAAGTGATTTAAGATGGTTAGAAGGTAACCCCTTGAGGTAAAGTAAAGTGATGAGTGTACTATAAGTCAAAGTGGATACAAAATAAATTATTTAAATGATAAATTTAATGGATAAATTACTAATTGGACAAGTGGTTAGAAGTTGGTTAACCCTAAAATAAGGAAAGTGGGTTAAGATGGTTAAAAGATAACCCCTTGAGGAAGCTACATGAAAGTATAAATAAGAGGCAAGGCTCTCTCATTTTACATAAAACTTGAGAATATTGAATATATATAGGTGATTGAGGTAACCAAAGGATATCTAGGCCGAATTTCAAAGAGAAGGTGAAGTAAAGAAGGCCGAAATTCAAGGGAGGATAAATTCTTTTGATGATGTTTTCTAAGGTATGTTATTTACAGGTCATCTCACCATTTTCACAATAACCTTTTTTCTAGAATTATTCAAACTGTGACATTGATAGGCCATTGAGAAAACCTATCCAAGTATTTGTGGTACAAATTTCATCTTGTGGGTCGATGTAGTTTTGGAGTTACACTCCATGGAAATTAGGGTTTGTGGCTAGTCCTAAAACTAGTCTAAAACAGGTGTTTCGGGTAAAAACAGCATAACTTCTTCATAAAAAATAAAAATTAAGTAAGAAAAAATGTGTTGGTTATAGTACAGTCTGTAGTATTTTTTGTAAAATTTTCATATCCATACAACAAATATTCTGTGCGGGGCATGCTCTACAAGTTCGCTCTCTAGAATAATCCAGAATTCAACAGGGTATGCCATTTTTTTTTATATCTCCTTTTATGAGAGGTTCCAAGTAATGGCACCTGGAAGAATTGTATAAAACACACTGAAGAATATTGTGTACTATTTTCAAATATTTATTCATTACAGGTACATAGTTATGATTATTTCAAGTTAGGGTTGTTGACTAATCCAAAACTAGTCATGTGAGACTCAAGAAAAGTTTGATGAAAATGCTAGTCTCTTGTTGTGAAAGTTAAGGAAGGTTTGCAAGTATGTGATCATATACACTAGGTCTATTACAGAGTTACAAAATAGATTTGGATGATGAAATTGATGAGGGTTTTTGGTTGAGGTACATGTTGGGTACATGGTTGAGACAAGTAGTTGATGAGTTGGCACATACATGAGGTGTATAGTTAATGATGTTGGTACATATTGATGATTCATAGTTGATGAGTAGTTCATACATGATTGGTACATACTTTGTACATAGTTGGAGGCACTTGTTAGTAGTATTGTTGACACATGATTTATGGATGATGTAGCATACTTGTATTGGTATATTATTAGAAGCACATATTGATCTTGGTGATGATTATGTGTTGTCTTATGCTTGGTTGATGCACATCTTTGAGATTTGTCTTGGTGATTGATCTTGGTGAGTAGATATGATTTGGTTGATGAGACATGTTGTTGTGATAGGTTGTTTGTACAGGTTGTTGTGACAGGTTATTTGTACAGGTTTGGTGCATGGTTGATGCATTTGTTCATGGTACAGGTTTGGTACAGGTTGGTGCATGGTTGATGAACGTTTTTATGGTACAGGTTGAGGTACAGTTTGGTGCATGGTTGATCCACTTGTTTATGGTACATGTTGATTACAGGTTTATTGGTACAGGTTTACAACAGTATATCTCACAATGATAGTGTGGCAGTGGTTCCATCATTCTACTTATATTTCAGGGCAGTTGGACGGGGCAAGGCTAGGTGGTTGCAACCACCTTCTAGTTGTAGCTAGAGAACATAGGAGGTCATAGCCTCCTTCTGGTTGTATCCATAGAATTGGGGAGTTGGAGCTTCCCTTAGGTTGTAGCCTAATAAATTAGGGGGTTGGAGCCTCCTTCTAGTTGCAGCTGGAAAACAAAGGAATTTGGTGCTTCCAATGAATGTAATTCTTAAAGACATATAAGAAAAATCATTTCGTGGTTTTCTCCCGCTTTGGGTTTCCATGTAAAACCATTGGTGTACTGTGTATGTGTATGATTTATCATTTGTTCATTGTTTATTTACTCTTAAACTATTGGATGATAATGATACATGATATAAAACTTTCATATTGTGGTTAAAAAGGATTGAATTTCTCTATTACTGATTCCCCTCTCAGTAATCCAACAATTGGTATCAGAGTCGGTTCCTTTAGGAAACAGTTTAACCACTGGAAGGAGATCATGGATTATTCTGAGAATGGAGTACCGATGTTTAATGGTAAGAATGTTTTAAAGTATGATATGTGGAGCATAAGGACGAAAGTTTTTTTTATAGGCACGGGGACTTTATATTTGTCTATTAGTTGTTACAGGATATGATAGTTCAAAAAGGGAAAAGACTGCAACCAAGAAGGAATTGAAGAAGAATAACAAAATAACAATGGATTTCATCTAGGAAGGATTACCTAATCCTGTAAGAGAAAAGGTTGGTAAATGTTCATCGTTCAAAGAACTTTGGGATAAGTTACATAATGTATATTCTTCACCCATCACTGAATCAGAAAATTCCAAAGAATATGTAGGTACAGAACAAGAAGAAAGATTCTCATCATGTCAGACAGATTCAGAAGAGGAAGAGTATGAAGAAGCAGAAGTTGATTACAGAGAAAAATTTATGAGTGAAATTGAATATCTAAAGAAAGAAAGAGAAGAAAACAATCCATCCAATAAAGAATTGATGAAGAAAAAGGAAAGTGTTTAACGTTCTAAAAAGGATCAGCAGGGCATCAATAATTTAAGAACTCAGCTAGAAGAGGCCAAAAGAATTGAAGAAACTATAGAATATCAAAATCAATGTTTAGATGACAACATAACAGCACAAAAGGAAGAAGAAGAAAAGAGAGAAAAGATATTGATAGATCATCTCAAGGAAAGACCTGATGACTCAAAGCAACTTGAGGAAGAGTTTGGTCAAGAAGGGAGAAGACTCAAAGAAGAAATAATTACATTGAAAATCCAAATTGAAGAAGCAAAGAGAACAAAAGATCTCATGAAGTCTCAGATAATGAAGAAAGAAGAAGAGGTTGAGAAGCTTGAAGAAGAAGTTGTTACACTAAGAGTCAAAGTCGTCATGCTCAACAAGAATGTTTAAGAGACAGAAACATCCACATCAGTTATAGAGAATGAAGAGAACCACTCAAGGTTGCTAGAAAAGAAGAGTTAAGAAAATAGAAAGAGTTATGCAGAAGTATTCAAAGGAAGGAATCATGGTCCACCGAAATCTAATAAAACCATTGAAGACACATCTTCAAGAAGACCATTCATGTTCAATCCACAAAGAATCTTCAATCATGATCATGATCAGTCAAGGCAGAAATTCAGAAGGACTACACCGCAAAGAAGATCATTGACTCCTAGGTATGAAAATTTATTTTATGGTCATTGTTTTTATTGTACTAATTTTGGACATAAGATTGTATATTGCGGGGATTATAAAAGAAATGTTCAAGAAAGAAGTGCATATGTGGCCCCACGTAACATTGAATGTTACAAATGTCATAACTATGGACACATAGCTAGTGATTGTAGAAGCATGATCAATACTTCCATGAAAGAGAAAATTGATATCATATATAAGAAAGTATGGATAAGAAAACTTGAAGAAAATGTGAACGAAGACCAAGTCCCGGAGATCGAAAGATTGGCAATAAAATGAGATGAAGAAAATTCTACAGAGAAAAAGAAAGATCTCGGATATAGAAAGGTTTGGAAAATAACTGAAATAAAAGAAGTACAAGTAAATAAGGAACATGTTCAAGAGATTGTGCTTTCAGGAAGCATAGTGAAAGATGAATCCACAGATAGAAAAAAAGAAGTCATAGCTTAGAGAGATGATGAATCTACCAATGAAGATGATGATGAATCTATCAATGACGATGATGATGAATACACATCAGAGCAGGAATTTTTTTGATCCATCTGGCTTAGATACTCCCAGGTAATATGAATATTAGATAAAGGGAGTCTATGCAATAGCTGTGACAGACCAAAGAACCATCCTTTGAGTAGCTTGGAGAGTTTGAGAAGACAGATCCAAAGTAGTCAATTAGCATAAGTACAATTTGATGGATTAATCAAGACTTCATGATAGTATAGTGATAAATGGGTTAGCATTATGGACAGTTGCACAAGTAGATTCTTGGATAGTATGGACGAGAGCATGGATTCATAGATTGGTTCAAATATTGGTTTAGAGACAAAGGAACATTATCATAATGGATGATAAGTACACATGAAATGGCTCAAACAATGGTAATGGATTCCAAATTGATAGATATTTTTTGGACACATGCAGTGCATACAACAGTTCACATTCAAAACAGAGTAATTCTCAGAAACAACAATGAAAAAACTCCCTATGAACTATGGAAAGGATGCACAGACAACAACCTATACATGAAGCCATAAATTTTCAAAGGATATGAATAATGAATTTGAAATTTCATTACTTGGAGAACTATCCTTTTTTTTGGGTCTTCAGATACATCAAAGCAACCAAGGAATTTTTATTTCTCAAACCAATTATATTAGAGAAATGATAAAGAGGTTCGGAATGGAAGATTGCAAACTAGTTGCAAGTTGAGAAAATATGATGATTCAAAGTATACAGATCAGAGGCATTACAGGTCAATGATTGGTAGCTTACTATATGTGACAGCATCCAGACCAGATGTAATGTAGGAAGTTGGACAGGTGGCACGATTTCAAGCAGCACCAAAGGAATCACATGTATTAGAAATGAAGAGGATTTTCAGATATCTCAAAGGAATGGAAGAGTTTGGATTATGGTATCCAAAAGGAAATGATCTATCACTTATTTCCTACACAGATGCAGATTGGGCAGGTTGCATTGATGACCGATGAAGCACCAGTGGAGCAACATTCTACTTGGGTGAGTGTTTAGTATCATGGTTGAGAAAGAAACAATCATTAGTATCCTTATCTACAACTGAGGGAGAGTACATTGTAGCATCAACATGTTGTACACAGGTTCTATGGATGAAACAAGCTCTAACATATATACAATTTGAGAATGATGAGCCCATTCCAATATATTGTGATAATACAAGTGCCATCAATATCTCAAAGAATCTGGTGATGCACTCCAAGACAAAGCACATTCCAATAAATTATCACTTTCTATAGGAACAGGTTGCAGAAAAGAACATCAAAGTTGAATATGTGGGCACAAAAGATGAAGTGGCAAACATCTTAACAAAACCGCTTCCACGGGAAGCCTTTGAGTATCTTCGCTAGAGACTAAGAGTAATTTCTACTCGAAAATGAATGTTTTTTAATTCTTATCTTATATGTCTTAGATTTACATGAGGAAGCACCATAAAGAGGATAGTTCAGGTTGGAAGATCAGTTTCAGGAAGAGTTCAATCAGGGGGAGTATCCCCAAGGATAGTTCAGTTAGGGGCAGCATCCCCAGATGGAAAGATACATTTTCCATTGATGACAAAGGGGGAGAGATTTATCAGATGTAAAGGAAAATTCTTGGAGAAAGAGCACAGACGCATGGTTCTAGGGGGAGAAATGGTCGCAAGGGGAGAATCCCCAAAGGGAAATACCCTTTTCCATTGATGTCAAATGGGGAGAGATAGAAACATTGATGAGGAGTATAAGCATGAATGTTATCATGACTAAGTGTTGCCATCAATGCCAAAGGGGGAGATTGTTAGACAGTTGGTTTAGGTTGATGGATAGTTGGTATGGATTTTTGTTTTTCATTGATGTAAACCATTGGAGAGTGATATTGTAGATTGATTTCAACCCTTAGTGATTGATATCAATCCTTGGAGAAAGTCCGGTAGCGAATTCTGGTAGCACAAAGGTTTGGGTAATGGACCCAAGGTTGTTTCATGTATAATGGTATGAGTTTTAATATATTTGAAGGTAAGACTATTCTATATGGATAGTACATGTAATTCCATTTATGTTGGTATGTGGAACGTCACATAAATCATCACGTTTAGAGAGTTATGGCCATGAGAAGTTGGAGAACCGAGGTTTGGGTAATGGACCCAAGTTTGTTTGATGGATAAAGGTATGAGTTTTGATATTTTTGCAGGTAATACTATTATATATGGATATTACATGTCATTTCATTTCCATAGGTATGTGGAACATCACATAACTCCTCGCAGTTAGAGAGTTATGGCCATGTGAAGTTGGAGAACCCTCATGAGCCATCTAGAAGCCCCAAAAGGTCAAAGTAGTCAAAGTGGTTTAAGAGATTTTTAGAAGGTAAATAATAAAGTGAAGTGATGAGTGTACTATAATTCAAAGTGAATACAGAAGAAATTATTTAAATAATAAAGTTAATGCATTAATTACTAAGTTGACAAGTGGTTAGAAGTGGGTTAGCCTCAAAATAAGGAAAGTGGTTTAAGATGGTTAGAAGGTAACCCCTTGAGCTAAAGTAAAGTGATGAGTGTACTATAAGTCAAAGTGGATACAAAATAAATTATTTAAATAATAAATTTAATGGATAAATTATTAATTGGACAAGTGGTTAGAAGTTGGTTAACCCTAAAATAAGGAAAGTGGGTTAAGATGGTTAAAAGGTAACCCCTTGAGGAAGCTACATGAAAGTATAAATAAGAGGCAAGGATCTCTCATTTTACATAACACTTGAGAATATTGAATATCTACAAGTGACTGAGGTAACCAAAGGATATCTAAGCTGAATTTTAGAGAGAAGGTGAAGTAAAGAAGGTCAAAATTCAAGGGAGGATAAATTATTTTGATGATGCTTTCTAAGGTATGTTATTTACAAGTCATCTCAGCATTTTCAAAATAAATTTTTTTCTAGAATGATTCAGACCATGAAATTGATAGGCCATTGAGAAAACATATCCAAGTAGCTGTGGTACGAATTTTAGCTTGTGGGTCGTTGCATTTTTGGAGTTACACTCCGTAGAAATTAGGGTTTGTGGCTAGTCCTGAAACTAGTCTAAAACAGGTGTTTTGAGTAAAAACGTCTTCATAATAGATCCAAATTAAGTAAGACCAAATTTGTTGGTTAGATTACATTCTATAGTATTTTTTGAATTTTTTTAGATCCATAAAACAAATATTATGTGCGGGGCACACTTTGAAAGTTCGCTCTCTAGAATAATCGATAATTCAACAAGGTATGCCATTTTTTATATATCTTCTTTTTTGAGAGGTTCCAAGTAGTGACACCTAGAGGAATTGCATAAAACACACGGAATAATTTTTTTTACTATTTTCAAATCTTTATTCATTACAGATAAATAGTTATGATTATGTCAAGTTAGGGTTGTTGACTAATCCAAAACTAGTCATGGGAGACTCAAGAAAAGTTTGATGAAAATGCTAGTCTCTTGTTGTGAAAGTTAAGGAAGGTCTGCAGGTATGTGGTCATATACACTAGGTATATTATAGAGTTACAAATCAGATTTGGATGATGAAATTGATGAGGGCTTTTGGTTGAGGTACATGTTGGGTACATGGTTGAGACAAGTAGTTGATGAGTTGGCACATACATGAGGTGTATAGTTGATGATGTTGGTACATCTTGATGAGTCATAGTTGATGAGTAGTTGATACATGATTGGTACATACTTTATACATGGTTGGAGGCACTTTTTAGTAGTATTTTTGACACATGGTTTATGGATGATGTAGCATACTTGTATTGGTATATTATTAGAAACACATATTGATCTTGGTGATCATTATGAGCTATTGTGTTATGCTTGGTTGATGCACATCTTTGAGAGTTGTCTTGGTGATTGATCTTGGTGAGTAGATCTGATTTGGTTGATGAGATAGGTTGTTGTGATAGGTTTTTTGAACGGGTTGTTGTGACAGGTTATTTGTACAGGTTTGGTGCATGGTCGATGCACTTGTTCATGGTACAGGTTTGGTACAGGCTGGTGCATGGTTGATGCATGTTTTAATGGTACAGGTTGATTACAGGTTGAGTTATAGGTTGGTGCATGGTTGATCCACTTGTTTATGGTACAAGTTGATTACAGGTTGATTGGTATAGGTTTACAGTAGTATATCTCATAGTGATAGTGTGACAGTGGTTCCATAATTCTACTTATATTTCAGGGCATTTGGACGGGATAAGGACAAGTGGTTGTAGCCACCTTCCGGTTTGTAGCCAGAGAACATAGGAGGTCATAGCCTCCTTTTGGTTGTAGCTGGAGAATTGGGGAGTTGGAGCTTCCCTTAGGTTGTAGCCTGAGAAATTAGGGGGTTGGAGCCTCCTTCCTTTTGCAGCTGGAAAACAAAGTAAGTCGGTGCTTCCAATGAATGTAATTCTTAAATACATATAAGAAAATTCATTATGTGGTTTTCTCTCGCTTTAGGTTTCCACGTAAAAAAACTGGTGTATTGTGTATGTGTATGATTTCTCATTTTTTCATTGTTTATTTACTCTTCAACTATTGGATGGTAATGATACATTGATATAACACTTGCATATTGTGGTTAAAAAGGATTGAATTTTTCTATTACTAATTCACCCCCACCCCTCTCAGTAATCCAACAATAGTGATCATAATTACATCTAATATAACCTTGTTATTTCATAAACCTGTCAAACTTCAAATACCATTTCCTTGGATCTCTCTTTAGGCCATACAAGCTCTTCTTCAACCTGCATACCAAATTCTCCTTTCTTTTGACCTCATACCCCTGTGGCTACTGCATATAAATCTCTTCCTCCAAATCCCCATGGAGAAAAGTTGATTTTACATCTAATTGTTCAAGATGAAAATCTTCTACTTCCATAAAACTTAAAATAGTCCTAATTGAATTCATATTAAAAAAATAAGAAAATATTTTATCAAAATATATACCTTTGTTTTGTGCAAACCCCTTTACAAAAATTCTATCCTTATGCCACTTTTTTCCTCCATATTCTTACTTCAACCTATAAACCCATCTATTCTGCAATGATATTTTTCCTATAGGAAACTGAACCAAGTCCCAAGTCTGGTTATTTACCAAGGAAACCATTTCCTCTTTCATGCCTTGCTCCCACTTCTTTTTAGTGTCTACCTGCATTGCCTCTTCATAACATTCTGGTTCATCAAAATCAGTCAACAATAAATAATACAATGAAGGAGAGAATCATTCAGGGGGTATACTTAACTTGGTATATCTTCTAACAACACTTGAAGGAGTTTGAGGTACTTGTTTCTCCTATTATTGTACATTTTTATTTTCTGGTACCTTTGGAATTTATTTTTCAATAATCTCATCAAGCATTGTGTATTCTGTTTTTTCTTTTTCCCATTTCTTTCCCTGCAACTAATATTTTTACATGACCTTCTTATTGAATATGGCATCTCTACTCCTAATGATTTTTTGATTTTCATAATCCCATAAGAGATAACCAAAATCATTAACATTGTATCCAATAAAGGTACACTTCTTGTATTTTTCCTCAAGCTTTGTTCTATTTTCTTTATCAATATGGACAAATGCTTCTCAATTGAAAGTCTTCAAAAATGAATAGTTTAACCTTTTACCTGTCCATGCCTCCTCTGGAATTCCACCATCCAAAGAACTTGAAGGTCCTATGTTTATCAAGTAAATAGTAGTATCTACAACATCTGCCAAAAAATTTAAGGGAAACCCTACATGCAATCTCATACTCCTTGCACGGTCCATGATTGTCTTGTTCATCCTTTTTGACACACCATTTTCTTGTGGTGTTCCTAGAACCGTCTTCTCTATATGAATCCCATGGTATGAATAGTAATAATCAAAATACTTGCTTCAATATTCACCTCCATTTTCTGATCTGAGACACTTCAACCTTTTTCCTATCTCATTCTCAACCGAAGCTTTCCATTTCTTAAAAGTGTCAAAAACATCATATCTTTGTCGAATGCAATAAACCCAAGTTTTTCTAGTTGCATCATCAATAAAATTAACATAATAACGAGATCCACCAAGAGATGATAACTGAGTTGGTCCCCATACATCTGTATACACAAGCTCTAACATTTCACACTTATTTTATTTTCCAACTCTGATAAATATGACTCTCTTATGTTTTCCATAAACACAGTGCTCAAAGAAATCCAAATCAATTTGTTTACGATCTGGAAACAAATTCCTCTTTTGAAGTATCTACATCCCCTTCTCACTCATGTTTCCAAGCCTATGATGCCAAAGTGTTGTATCCACTCCTGTAGAATCTAAAGAGATAGACGAATTAGTATTACTAGTACATAAATACAATGTGCCTACCTTCTCTCCTTTTTCTATGACCAATGATCCTTTGGTGACCTTCCATGCCTTATCTGTAAATATAGATATACAGCCTTCACTTTCCAAATTCCCTATTGAAATTAGATTGTTCCTTAGATTTGTAACATGCCTTACGTCTTTCAACAGCCACCAGTTTCCATTCTTTTTCTTTATTTGTACCTTTCCCATTCCAACAATTTTTCATGGTGCTTCATCACCCAAATGAACCTATCCAAAATCACCTTGAACATAATCTAGAAAATTTTTCCTATGGGGTGTGGAATGAAATGAAGCCCCTGAATCTACTACCCAAGACTTAGAAATATTATCTACAGAAATAATCAAAGCATCTTGTAACACATCATTTGTTACATTTGTTTCCTGATTTTTCTCCTGTTGTCCATCTCTTTATCTCTTTGGAGCTCTGCATTCTTTCTTCAGATGTCCTTTCTTTCCACAATTCCATCACTCTATCTTTCCCAATCTGGATTTGGATCTTCCCCTAGTTCCCTAAGCCCTTTCCTCTATCTTTTTGTCTTCCCCTGTTCTCCATGTTTAACGCATTACCTGATGTCTCACCTGTGATTTCCGTCGCATTTCCTCGCTAAGGATAACACCAACAACATCATCAAATTTTAGAGTGTTTGAATCAAAGACAAAGTTACTTACAACCATGACCAAGCCATTCCATCTTTCTGGCAATGAGCACAAGATTAGAATATCCCTAACCTCATCATCAAAGTCCACTTTTATAGAACTTGGCTAATTAGTAACCATATTAAATTCATTTAAATGATTTGCAATAGACCCACCTTCTGACATCTTCATATTAAATAATCGCTTCATTAGAAATACCTTATTTGATGTCGAGGGTTTTTCATACAGTTTATCCAATGTGTCCATCATCTCTTTCATTGTCTTTTATTTTGAAATATTGAAATCCATCGACACTTCCATACTTAGTTGTATCGTTCCTAGTTCCTCTCTATCAATAACCTCCCATTATTCATCCTTCATGGCCATCGACTTCTTTTCTATTCCTCCCAATGGTAGGAATAGATCCTTCTAATATAAATAATCTTCCATCTACATCTTCCACAACCTATAGTTTTGGTCGTTAAATTTCTCGACCCTAAACTTTCCATCTTCTACCATTTCTCCCACTCAAACCAGGAACCCTCTTTTCCCGCTAGTTACCTTTTTCTCTAATACCAGTTGTTAGAAAAACAATATTGCAGAACAATAAAATAAAAACGAATGTGGAAATAAAACACAAAAGATACACAATACAATAGATACATAGATATACGTGGTTCACCTAGTGTGGGATGTGTCCACCAGAGAAATTGTCAAGTCCTTCCTTTTTATTATCCCCAACACCCCCTCGTTAGCGAATGGGGTCCAAGCATGACTGAAACAATCCTCTGAATCAGGAAGATAATTAGGCTCCACAACCAACATTTTCCTCTCGATTCAGTATGTGTAGTTTGAACACAAACCTCATCGAAATTAGTCATATTAAACATGAGGATAGTATGTCGAAGATAACTATGAAAATCACCAATACACTTGAGGATATTTTCTTGTGTATATAAAGGAATACCACATATTAGTGCCCTTTTTCTAAAATCTCAAGTATATTATTATACACTTTGTCCTTTATTTTTCCTTAATGTATTCCAATCCATTATTTCTTGTTGCATATAACCTAATGGACACAATTGTTTCTTTATTGTAGCTGTAAATTCATACCAAGAAAATATCATTTTACCTTTTGTAAGAAGATTTTCTTGAGTCTTATTCTCCCACTAGATCAAATTTGTGTCTCCTAGTCAAAGATTTGATAGCTCGATCTTTACATTGTCATCAACAATTTTTTGAATCCTGCAATAAAATTCAAGCTGGTTGATCTAGTTATCCAACTTTTCTGCATCAAGTTCACCTTCATAAATTAGAAAATCAAACTTGACATCAAATTTCAATAAAGGAAAATTAGATGAAGTTTTCTTAGAATTCTTCTTGGAGGAACTTCCACTTGAACTAGAATAAGAGGATGACTAGGATGGAGGAGTATTAGGAGGCTCACCATCACCTCCTTCTCCTTCAACTTTTATAGATGAAATACCTTCCTCGAGATTCTTTCATTCATGGTACAACTCATCCACCATAGATTTCATCGTCATGAGTGCTTCAATGATAGTTTCCTCAGTACCAAAAGGATTTCCTTATTTCAGCGATGCTATTTCTCATCTTTGAAATATACGTCCAATTTCTAGATTAGCTTCTTCAAGCGATCCTTCATCATGATTGAACTTGATCCTGGTTAACAGTCACCCTTAAAAATCCTATCAAACCTGCTCTAATACCAAAATTGATCTGAAATTACTCACTAATTTGCAAACCGATGCTAAGTGTGAATTGTCTTAACTTAAATATTAAGATTCAATGAATGCTTGAAATACTGAAATTGAAGAAATGAAGAGAAATAACAAAGAAAAATTGACACAAGTTGATAATGGAGTTCACCCATTTTGGGCTACATCTCTGGGTTTTCTTCCAATGAGAAAATGATCCATTAAAAGATGTAAAAAATCACATCAAATTCTTATTACACCCATGCGATCCCTAACCTACAACAAAAAAGTCTTTGTCCTCTCTAAGAAGGTTGGAAAATGGTTGGGAACAAATTCCCCCTCTCTTCCTACACTCAAAAGAATTAACAATGTTTTTTCTTCAACTTATATAGAAAAACTGCGCCATACAATCAAATGGTGTCGAATCCTTTCAATGCACACACTCTATGACACAATGGTAAATATGTTGTGGTTTAATAAGATAGTTTAGGTGTTCAAATCCATGGTCGTTCAGATTTTTTGGGCTATGCAAATATCACAATTCAAATATTATAATATTTGCAGTCCATAACAAGTAGTTGGTTTGGCTTGTTGGTTAAGGCATTGGACCATTGGGCATAGGTCATGGGGTCAAGCCTGTAGACCATCCACTTTTGGGAAATAGATAACAATCTAAATTTAAATATAAGTTATATCGGTTGGATTCCAACGGTCCACTGGTGGCATAACGGTAAGTTGTTGAATAGATGTTGAATAGGTCAGGGGTTTGATCCACCTGCCCGATCCTTCCGCAGTCAATAATTCCCTTTTGAAAAATTTTGGGCTGCCATGTGGTGGCCTCTGATTGGTCCACTTGGTGGTCCCATAACCTATATATCCAACCTTCCATGTCAGTGCCACACCAACATTCTACATTAGCGCCATGTCACCCTTCGTACATTCTAGTCAACATGCCACATGTCATGTCCATACTGCCACCTGTCATGTTCGTACAACCACCTGTCAGCATCTATATTTCCATGTCAACACCCACATCATCTTCCATACAACCATGTGTTAGCCCCTGGTGATGCCACATGTCATCCATGTCATCTCTTTTTCTTTTTTGGATAAAATGTCAAAACGTCATAACTTTCTCATACAATGTCCATTTGAGCTCGTTCAAGTTGCATTGGAAATATCCCGAAAATATCTTCGACATGGAGACATTTTCATCATCATTTGAGGACATTAATTTTTATCAGTAAAAGATCCACTTATATCATTGTTATGACTACCAATGTTCAACTTTCATATTCTTGGTTGGTATTGTTCCTTTCAAATCCACTCTCAATCATTTACATCTATGTGGATGAAATTTTATGTATGATATGTATCCATAGGACCATGGTGGGAATTTGGAATAGAATACTAGCCAATTCATTGATTGAACCCTACTTCCTTGGACTACTTCAACATTGCAATTAGCACCCATACATAGGACCTAAATTATGGTTGTACACCCTCACTACAAGCATTGAGGAAAATTCTTTCTGAAGGGGAATGGAATGTTTGGATCCTCCCTAGGTGATCCAAATGGATTTCGGTGGCCTCCCACCTATTCCAATTGGCTCATTTTGGAAGTTTTTTCCTAGTTTTTGGGTCCCTGACTTCCGGGGCCATTTTGAGGCCCTAAACAACATTTTTAGGGATCTTCACATTTAGGCTATTGAAGAAGTTGGATTCTGGTGGAAAAATGGGTATTCCTTGGATAGACCTTTCTAGAGGGCTATCGTGTGCCTAAAACAAAGATCGTATGCAAAAGTTACAACCCCGAGAAGTTGATGTACTAACTTAACCAAATAGGGCCCACATGACTTTTGGTGCTTCATCTCCTAGGGTTAGGTTTTTGGATGTCTATGGTTTTTTACATTCTTGTTTATTGTAAAAAGGCCTTCAGAGCCTCAATTTAATCATATTCTTGCGAATGAGCGCAACCATCACATCTCTTCTCAGAGATAAGATGCCACCATTCTAGCAAGCTTGTTTTTCGCTGCATTTTATAGTTTCATCTTACTTCCTTATTGAATAGAAACCAATTTTACTGTATATCCGTTATTCCTTGTTAAGCATATTTTGATAATAATATGTATTCATTTCATTCTGCTCATAAAATATGGATCAGTGGTATCAGATTGGTTTTCTCCTTGTCATTCTTGATTCATGTCTCTGACAAGGTCAGGGTACAAATAATTGGGTCTCGAGCTTGTTTCTCTTGAGGATAAAATCTCTCGCATGCCCAAGAGACCTCTCATGGAGGGAGAAAATAAAGATGACGGGATAGGAGATACCTTCAAAATGTTGCTCGAGGAATCCCTCACACAACATAGGAACGAGATGATGGATAGTTTTATGCAAATCCTTCGGCGACTACCAACAAGCGACGCATCTTCCTCAAACGGAGGTTTCGCCCCCTTCAAGGTACAAATAAAATTTGGCATTCCTATATTTGAAGTTTAGATAGACGTAGATGTGTAGAAAAATGGTTGAATCTACTAGAAGGGTATTTTTTTGTCCATAACTTATAGAATAGAGAAAAGATTACTTTTTCTCTCCTCAAATTCGTTCCCCATGTCAAATATTGGTGGGAAAATTTCTGTAAGTAGAAGGAAACAGACAAACCCTCATTATTTACAGTCGTGTTCACCTGGGAATCCTTCAAGGATGCTATTAAGGAACAATACTACCTTGTTGGAAGTTATGATGACATGTACACAAAATGGACCACACTGTGGCAGGAAAGAGACTAAGCAGTGCCCAAGTTCAAAAATATCTTCCATACCTTGCACACCAAGCTGGGTATCAAATATTTTGAGCGACATCTAGTGCTCAAGTATCGGGACGGTCTCCATAGGTAAATCCAGAATGAAATGGAGTTTTTGGACATCTCATCCTTGTGCATGACATATCGATATGCCGTCAAAATTGAGAAGAAGCTCAAACAAAAGACACGACAATTTGGGCTTGGGAACCCCTCACATCAAAATCCAGGAAAGGCAATCCCCAAACCACAGAACAAAGGATAGAGAAAAGATGGACCACCTTAGGACAACCAGTCCAGGCTACAAGCAAAGAAGGACACCAGAAAGACAAAAAAATATACCGGGAAGTGGTGCGACTTCCATAAGAGCCCCTGGCATAACATTGTTGATTGTCGCTCAAAGCAGTCATTGGTGGCTGAGGTGAAATCCTCTTAATCAAATGTGGGTTCTGACTCTGAGTCAAAACCAGAAATGGGGAGACCAGTCATTGACACAGAACCCAGTGTTACTATTGCTACCACTAAGCTCCAGTTCGGTGAACCAAATGAGCCAGAGGAAGGTGAGTGCCTTTTTCATTCACAGATGTGGTTGAAGGGTTTTATAACCCTATAATTCATAGGATCATCTATTGACTAGAAAATTTTCACTCTGGATGTATTTTGGCTTGCAAATAATATTTCATTTCTGCAAATTATTTTCAAGGAAAGGAAAAGAAAAGAAAATTCATGATTGTTGACGTTGAGTGGTGTTTCCTAACCCCGTGGAGACAAAAGCAAGGAAATCATCACACAAAACCCACAAAAGCACTAAGCCTAAGTTTTTGTTGCATTCGTGCCTGGAGAATAAAGAACGCGCTTAGATCAATGGTCAATCTAGTGGCGTGTAGATCAACGACTGACAATGGATTTCGGACCCCCTCGATTGTTCTTATTTTAACGGTAGGGGGGGCATCCAGAATGGTGACTAACAAGTGCACACAGATCTATGGTCATTATGACAACGCACAGATGAACGGTCTACAGGCGATTCTGGACACCCTCTACCATTTTTCCTTTAATAGTGGCGAGGGGGGGTCCGGAATGAGGTAGTTTTTCCAGCGGGCCCTATCCGGACGTGTCATCCATCCATTGCATCAGACCTCCTTCGCTCCAGACCACTTACTGCTTACCACCCTTCCAACTTACCACCATACTGGCAATACCATATCACCCCTGCCTCATGACATCATCCTCCATTATCCCTCCATCTTCATCCCTACATTTGCAATAAACCAACTTAGGATAAAATCAATAGGTCAATAATGTTAGTAATAAGTTTAGTATAGTTAGGTTTATGTTAGACTGGTTAATAATAAATTAATCATTAACTAATTAATGATTAATAATTAAATTAGT
>ML782397.1:205988-231339 GCA_009831015.1 Picea engelmannii | reverse complement strand
GGGGGGGGGGGGTTCCGGAATAGTGGTATTGGGAGGGACACTTGTCACCTCCAGGTGATTTAAGACCCCCCCCCTCCCAATACCACTTACCACCTCAGGGGGGGTCTGGAATACCACTTATCTCTCCAAAACCACCCTCCCGCATTTTCACAAAACCGTTGTTTTTCCAGTTTTGACACCTTGTCTTGTGAAGCGGATTCTGGGAAAATGAAGATGAAATTTTAAAAAACCAAAAGATATTTTTGTTCATAATGGGCTTAATAACAAAAACCTCTCCCAGTTTTTGCAAAGGTGCCACCAGTTGGGAGAATCAAAGCTGTCTTTAAGCCTCATTTTTCGGATTTCTGGTTTTTTCTGTTACATTCCCGATTTTACGGGAGCTATTTCGGCGTGGTGGAGACGAAATTTGAGAAACTGAAGGAGGTTTTTTCTCCAAACAAGATAATATACAATAATCTCCTTCGTTTTTGCACAGGTGTCACCAATTGGGAGAAATCAATGACGGAGGGTACCCCTATTTTCAGCAAATTCGGCCAAATTTGCAATTCCAAATTTTGGGGGATTTTATGCTATTCTTGGCCGAGGTGGTTGAATCCGACCTTCTGAGCCTAGGGAGAGTATTTTTTATAAATTGCAGTGATTCAAATGTGTAGAGGGGTGGATCAGTCAGGGGACCATGATTGAGGTTTTGTAAAACAGCTCACTGAGCCTTCTGTATTTTCATCAATTCAATAATACAGTCATAACAGCTACACGATTCATGTGTCATTTTTGGTGGTGATGTTTTACTCATTCACTGTAAATTTGTTTCCATTGTATTTATTAAGTTATTCATACTCTGAATTATGCAAAAAAGTTCGAAGAACATAATTTGTTGAGACATACACTCTATTTATGGCTTTGACATAATTGTCAATGTTTTCTTCTCAATGGCTAATTTTAGGATTCTTGATTGCCTTGTTATTGCCTATTCTTCTCATCTTTCTCCTCTAAATCCAAAAATAAAATTCAAAGAATCCAACAAGAGTTCCTACCTTTCCCCTTTAATGCTGTCTGTAGAACTTGTTTTTGATTGAACTTCAGGCTGTGACCCCATTACTCGATGGACCTCTTTTCTCCTGTTCCAGCCAATCATTTAAAAAATCCAAAATCTGAACCCATTAGCTAGCCTAATATCTATTCAAACAAATCTATATCACACAGAGAGATCCCTCTCTGAGTCTTGGAGGGCTAGATCCAAGACTTGAAGTGGTTTTGATGTTGCCTCTGTGACTGCCTCCACAGCCTTGGGCAAATTACAGAGTGCTAACAAAATGGTGACCATACTGGGGAACTCTCCCCAGTAGTACACTTCAAAGATCCAGATCTGATCACTGATGGTGGACAGTGACCAGACACAAGAAGGTTGAGATCATTCACCTAGTGACTTCAATTATCTCCAGACAGTGCCAACTCAAAGACTCCACTAGAGGAAGAACCTAAAGCATGGCCAAGCAGCCTAGAAAGACCAGGTACTCAAGCTCAAATTGCATTCAAGACATCTTTGGTTTTATCTGCAATTATGTTTTGTCTTATTCTAATTCTGATCAAAAGTATATTGTTGAAGATTACATCGATCATCTGCAAACTAATGAGCCTCAAGAGATCAGATCCCCAATTGTAGATTATGTACATACTCATACACCTGTGCACATCCCAGATGCACCTGTAGAAGTCCTAGTGAGACATAAACCTCCTGATTTATCTCCTACTCTTGCTAAAGCTCTGGATGGTTGTAAGCCTCTTGCTTCACCTCCTGTACCTGCCAAAATCCCAGACAGATACAAGCCCCTAGATTTTCCTCCTATCCTCCATGACTTCCCTGCAAATTACACCAATAATCTACCCATGTTTGATGGAGAGAATGCCAATATTACTGTTGAAAAGCATATCCAAAGTCTTGAGGATTTTCTTGACCTCTTTGAGGTAAAAGATGATGATGTCTGCATCAGAATGTTTTCCCTATCATTGGGAGGTAAAGTCAAGAACTAGTTTAAAAATCTCCCAACAGCAAGCATTAACAATTTCCATTAGTTTGTGCAAGTTTTCCTAGATCAATGGGTGATCATGAGAAATGTCTTTCTCATCCTGGAAGAGTATGACCATTTGAAAAGACAGCCAGGGGAAACAATACAACAATTTTCAGCAAGTTTCAATAAGGTATATCATGCAATGCCTGTTGATATAAGTCCACCCCTAGGATCAAGCCACTTGCATTTCCCAGATGCCTTCGATCCTGAGATGGAATTCCAATTAAGAGAAAGGAACACTGCAACTCTCGAAGAAATGAAAAACATTGCAGTTGATGTGGAGGCCAACTTGTTGATCAAAAGGTCAAAGGTGAAGAACAACGAAAAGGAGCAGTTGAAATCTCCAGAAGCTAAACTAGACATTCTGGCCAGCACCATGGAAGAAATGTTGCATAGGATTAGCATAAGAGAAGAATTCGATGTTCAAAGACATCATGTTCCATTGATTTCAAAGAAAGAAAAGGTCACTGTTCCCAAACATTTTGCTGCTCATCCTTGGTACCATGGTTTGGATAATGATTCTTTCATGTATTCAATTCACAACACAGTCAAAGATGAAGTTCCATCTCAACTTACAAAGGAATAGCCAGCTGATATGATGTGCATCTTGGATGAAATTTCTTACTTGGATAATCTACCCAAGTGCTATCAATATGATGATGATCATGAGGCTGAAATAGATGTGGATTGTTCAAAGAAATCTGCAACATGTCGTTGGTAGGAAGAAGATCAGTTACAACTCAGATATGACAATTGGCCTCTACCCAACAATCATGACAGCGATGAGGAAAATGTAGAAAATCTCAAAGTAAGTGGAAATACTTTACCCTTATGTTTCTCATCTTTTCAATTTCTGAAAAGAAACTCTAGGCTAATTGTAAATAGTGAAGACAGAAAATTATTTGATCAATCAGTTGAAAATGCCATTGTTGATATGGAGGCTTTTCTAAACCCATAATTGCAGCCCTTGACCTACTTTGATTTTCAAAATCCAGATGAAATCTTAAAGCCTGAGACAAATTATGAGTTAATCCAAAATAAATTTGTACCATTATGCTTTGATTCATTTCAGTTTTTGAAAAACAATCTTGAGTATATGTTAAAGGATAAACACACAGAAAATCAAGAAGTCTCGGTGGAACCAATGCAACAGTCATTTCAATTTCTACAAGATCCAATATCTGACGTGTTGGATGACTTGTGTTGTCAAAGTCATTTTCCATCATCCAGCCATGGGATAAAAAGCTGGTATGATGTTGACATGATCAGGCAGGCAACTTCATTGCCTTTTTCAACAGAGGTATCATTTCAAGACCCATCAGAAAATCTACAGCCATGTTAGGAAGTGCATGAGGATGCAAATAGCATAGATACATTGCCAGAGCATGTTACTCACTTGGTCTCACTTGGTTGAATCTAAAAATCAAGGAACAGGTCATTTATACCTTGATCCCATAGTCACCTATATGGAGAAATTTTTCACTACAGAGCCTCAATCTATCTTTGGCATCACCTTTGTTGATTGTTGACGCTGAGTGGTGTTTCCTAACCCCATGGAGACAAAAGCAAGGGAAGAAGTGCACAAAACCCACAAAATCACTAAGCCTAAGTTTTTGCTGCATTCGCACCTGGAGAATAAAGAACGGGCTTAGATCGATGGTCGATCTAGCGACGCATAGATCAACGACTGATAGTGGATTCCGGACCCCATCAACTGTTCTTCTTTTAATGGTGGGGGGGGTCCAAAATGGTGAATAACAAGTGCACACAGATCTACGGTCATCATGACAGTGCACAGATGGACGGTCTACAGGCGATTCCAGACCCCCTCAACCATTCTGCCTTTAACAGTGGCGGGGGGGGGTCTAAAATGAGGTGGTTTTTCCAGCGGTCCCTGTCCCAATGTGTCATCCATCCATTACATCAGACCTTCTTCACTCCTGACCACTTACTGCTTACCACCCTTCCAACTTACCACCATACTGGAAATACCATATCACCCCTGCCTCATGACATCATCCTCCATTATCCTGCCATCTTCGTCCCTACATTTGCAATAAACCAACTTAGGATAAAATCAATAGGTCAATAATGTTAGTAATAAGTTTAGTATAGTTAGGTTTATGTTAGACTGGTTAATAATAAATTAATCATTAACTAATTAATGATTAATAATTAAATTAGTTTGTTAATAGTTAGGTTAGTTTATTAATATAAAAATTCAATAAAAATCAAACATTAATAAACAAAATACAAAACATTAAAATAAACCAAACTTAAATTAATTAAAAAAACAAATGAATAAAAAACATAAAAAACACAAATAAAAACTAAACTAAACCACACATAACAAAATAAATCATAAATAAAAACACAACTATATAGTTAAAACAAAGTAATAAAACAAATATTAAAAAAAACACATAAATAAATAAAATCAAACATTAATAAAACGAAACTAATACAAAAATTAAAAAGCATAAATATAAAACACGTAAAAAGAAAAACTTAATAAATAAAATAAAATAAACAAAACAAACAAACAAACAAAAAACATATATATTTTCATAAAGCACACCTTATGCGCTCATCCCCCCCCAAAAACAATATATCAACGCTCATAAAAAATTCCGGACCCCCGTGCTTTTCAAACTTTAACGGAGGGGGGGGTCCGGAATAGTGGTATTGGGAGGGACATTTGCTACCTCCAGGTTATTTCAGACCCCACCCCTCCAAATACCACTTACCACCTTGGGGGGGTCTGGAATACCACTTACATCTCCAAAACCGCCCTCTCCCATTTTCACAAAACCATTGTTTTTCCAGTTTTGACACCTTGTCTTGCGAAGCGGATTATGGGAAAATGAAGATGAAATTTTAAAAAACGAAAGAGTTTTTTGTTCATCACGGGATGAAGAACAAAAACCTCTCCTAGGTTTTGCAAAGGTGCCACCAATTAGGAGAATTAAAGCTGTCTTGAAGCCTCATTTTTCAGATTTCTGGTTTTTCCTGTTACAGTCCCGATTTTGTGGGAGTTGTTTCGGCGAGGTGGAGACGAAATTTGAGAAACTGAAGGATATTTTTTCTCCAGAAAAGATAATATACAATAAAATCCTTTGTGTTTTTCACAGGTTTCACCTATTGGGATAAATCAATGACTGAGCGTACCCCTATTTTCAGCAAATTCGGCCAAATTTGCAGTTCCAGATTTTTGGGGATTTTATGCTATTCTTGGCCGAGGTGGTTGAATCCGACCTTCTGAGCCTGAGGAGAGTCTTTTTTATAAATTGAAGTGATTAAAATGTGTAGAGGGGTTGATCAGTCAGGGGACCATGATTGAGGTTTTGTAAAATAGCTCCTTGAGCCTTCTGTATTTTCATCAATTCAATAATACAGTCACAACAGCTACAGGATTCATGTGTCATTTTTGGTGGTGATGTTTTCCTCGTTCACTGTAAATTTGTTTCCATTGTATTTCTTAAGTTATTTATACTCTGAATTATGCAAATAAGTTCGAAGAACAGAATTTGTTGAGACATACACTCTGTTTTTCACTTTGACATAATTGTCAATGTTTTCTTCTCAATGGTTAATTTCAGGATTCTTGATTGCCTTGTTATTGCCTATTCTTCTCATCTTTCTCCTCTAAATCCAAAAATCAAATTCAAAGAATCCAACAAGAGTGCCTACCTTTCCCTGTAATGTTGTCTGTAGAACTTGTTTTGATTGAACTTTAGGCTGTGACCCCATTACCCAATGGACCTCTTTTCTCCTGTTCCAGCCAATCATTTAAAAAATACAAACTCTGAACCCATTAGCTATCCTAATATCTATTCAAACAAATATATATCACACAGAGAGATCCCTCTATGAGTCTTGGAGGGCTATATCCAAGACTCGAAGTGGTTTTGATGTTGCCTCTGTGAATACCTTTACAACCTTGGGCAAATTACAGAGTGCTAGCAAAGGGTACTTCGTTGCACTTCATCGTTGATAGCGGTAGCCAGAAGAACCTCATCTCAGTAGAGGTTGTCAAACGACTCATCCTGCCGACAATTCCACACCCACAACCCTACACCATTGGATGGCTCCACCAAGGAAGCAACATCCATGTCAACCAAAAATGTCTCATTTCATATGGTATCAAGCCCTTCAATGATGAGGTATTGTGTGATGTTTCCCCTATCGAAGTTTATAATGTTCTTTTGGGTCAACCATATTTATGGAAACACCATGTTGTATATGATTCTAGGTCTCATTGTGTTATTATTACTTTGAACAATAAATTGTACATGATACTCGAGGCAGTCCCACCTAGTGATATTTCCTTGATCTCCTCCAATAAATGCAGGAAGGTCATCTCTCAGAAGGGGAAGTTTGTTTTCTTCATGATTCTCTCTTAGAATGATCAAAATATTGCAGCCACATCCAAGGTCTCCATGGTCGACCTCTCCACACAGCAGAAGCAAGTGGATAATGTCCTGGAAGAATAGTCGGATATCTTCTCCTCTCCTACCAAGGTACCTCTGCACTGTCAAGTCAAGAACCCCATCAATATGACCCCTAGCGCATCATTTCCCAATGGGCCAGTATATTGCCTCTCTCTGTTAGATAATGAAGAGATCAAGCAACAGATCTAATAAATGCTCCACAAGGGGCACATTCATCCCAACTCATCACCTTGTGGGAGCCCAATCATGTTGGTACAGAAGAAAGATGGAACATGGGGACTCTGCATTGATTACCGGGCCCTGAATAAAATCACAGTCAGAAACTAGTACCCTATTCCCCAAATCGACGACCTCCTTGATCAACTCATGGGGGCCAAATACTTCAGTAAGATTGATATGAATTATAGCTATTACCAGGTCCCAATAGAATAGATAGATGTATGGAAGATCGCCTTCAATTCAAAGGAAGGTCTTTTTGAATGGTTTGTCATACCCTTTGGTTTGACAAATGCTCTAGCCACTTTCATGCGGATGATGGACGATATCCTGCAACCATTGACCAGTAATTTTTTGGTGGTGTATCTGGATGAAATTCTCATTTACAACAAAACTTGGGAAGAACACTTGCAGCATATTCAACAGGTTTTGCACACCCTACGACAAAACAAGTTATACGCCAACTTGGAAAAATGATCCTTCGGCATGGAAAAGTTCCATTACCTTGGATACATTGTTGATCAACATGGTTTACATGTGGATCTAGCCAAGATCCAAGTCTACGACTGGCCATCCCCAGCCACACTCACTGAGATTTGGAGCTTCATTGACCTTTCCAATTTCTACCGCAGGTTCGTGTTGGGATTCTCCCATATTACATGGGCCCTCAGCCAAGTAACCAGGGGTGGTGGTAGGGTGAACTTTTTGTGGGGTTGGTCCCAACAACAAGCATTTGATTATTTGAAGTAGTGCTTGTGCTTATCCCTAGTACTTTCACTACTGGACCTGCAACAACCCTTTGAGATCGAGACAGATGCTTTAGACTATGTTGTGGGCATCTTTCCCACTCATCACGGACATATCATAGTGAGACACTATCATATGTTGTCTGTAAGCACCCTACTTACGACAAGGAAATGTACTCCATTGTGCAAGCCTATCTTCAGTGGAGACATTATATTCTTGTGAAGGAGACAGTAATCCACACTGATCATAAGCCACTACAATTCATGTAAACACAAGGAAAATTGCAAAATGACCACCATCAGAAGTGGTCCACATACTTGAAAAAATTCCACCTCAACATCAAGTATAAAAAAGGAAGCACTAACCATGTCATTGATTGCCTCAACAGACCATCAGTCATGACACTCACCATGGTTCTAGACTCTTGCGGCCATGAGACCTCTGGATGGCCCCAACTCTATGAGACAGACCCAGACTTCACCACCACATACCAAATGTTGGGCACAAACACAGTTGGCTCTAATTTCCATCTTCAGGATGGGTTTTTGTGTCATCTGGGCCATATCTACGTTCCATCAAGTGAGTGAGTGAAGATGATCTGGGAAGCCCGCTACAGTCGGGTGGAAGGACACTTCAGCATCGAAAAGACATTGGAAATGTTGCAGAAACATTTCTACTGGTCGAAACTTCGATAGGAGGTTAGCAAGTATATTAGCTCCTGCATTGTCTGCGCTACTGCCAAACCGACCACTAAGAAACATGGCCTATACACTCCTCTTCCTACTCCTGATAGGCCATGGGAGTCCATCTGAATGGACTACATCTCAGGCCTTCCATCCACCAAGCATGGAAATGATTGTGTCTTTGTGGTAGTTGATCGCTTTTCTAAGATGGAGATTATGGCTTCCTGGAAGAAGAGAATCACAGTAGAGGCCACTGTCGAGCTCTTCTTTCAACGAGTCTGGGTACATTTTGGAATCCCACAAACCATTGTCTCATATTAGGATAGTCAATTTCTCAGCACATTTTGGTTGAGCCTCTGGTCATTGTTGGACACCAAGCTCACCAAATCCACGGCCTTCCACCCCCAGAAAGATGGCCAACCTGAGGTCATAAATCAAATGATCATGCATATCCTGCGCATTTATAATTCCAAGCACCATCACACATGGGATGAGAGTCTTCCCTATATCCAAGATAGCTCAATCAGCCACAACCCCTTTCAGGTGGGGTTGGGATTCAAACCATTGGGTCCCATAGATGTTTCACTACCCCTTGCGGTCACCTCGGCTGACTCATATCCTGCTCTAATTGAAGCTGAAAAATCTACCTGGTTCATTGAGCGGATCCAGCACATCCACTAACAGGTTCAGGATATCGTACAGAAGTCCAATGACAAGTATAAGCAATGCCATGATAAAAACTGGGTGCCACATAAGTTTCAGGTGGGGGACAAAGTTTGGTTTCATTTTCATAAAGAACACCTTATAGGACCCCATCGGAAGCTTCTCCCAGTCTATTATGTGTCATACACCATTACCAAGGCTGTGGGTGATAATGTTTTTGATCTCAACATTCCTCCTTTCTTTTTCCTACACCCATTGTTCAACGTGAATCTCTTTCAACCTTATTTCCCACCATTATTGGACATCTCAGAGATAGAAGAACAACTGACACCAACAGATCTCTACCATGACTGCATACAACAGAAATCCAGTGATCATATTTTGGAAAAACAGGTCAAGGGCACTCACCAACAAAGGATCCAACTTTATCGAGTTGTCAAAGTAGGGAAGCTCCTATGTTAAGCCATAATATTGGCTAATTAACCCTTAATTGAGGAATATTACATTAGTAATGTTATTTTATTTATGTCAGCTTTATTCCATTAGTTGTAACTATACCCCCTAGTCTCCTATATTTGGTTCTTAACATCCTGCACCAAGGCAAGTGGCTCACCCGGGACCAAATTCAGTAGAAATCTCCTCATCTCATGGGGGAACTCAATGCAATGGAGACCATTGATTCACAAGGGGGGAGGATTGATCCAGATGGATGTCGGTGGCCTCCCACCTATTCCAACTGACTCATTTTGGCATTTTTTTCCTAGTTTTCGGGTGCCTGGCTTTCGGGGTCATTTTGAGGCCCTAAACAACGTTTTTAGGGCTCTCCATAGTCAAATTGTAGATGAATTTAGACTCCGATAGAAACATGTGTAGTCCTTGGATAGAACTTTTTAGCGGTCTATCATGCGCCTAAATCGGAGATCGTATGCAAAAGTTACGACCGCGGGAAGTTGATGTACTAACTTACCCAAATGGGGCCCAAATGACTATTGGCCCTTCATCTCCTAAGGTTAGGTTTTTGGATGTCTAGGGTTTTTGAAATTCATGTTTATTATAAAAATTTCTTCAGAGCCTCATTGTAATCATATTCTTGTGAATGAGTGCAACCATCACATCTCTTCTCAGAGATAAATCGTCACCATTCTAGAAATCTTGTTTTCCGCAGCATTTTACAGTTTTATCTTATTTCCTTATTGAATAGAAACAAGTTTTACTTTATATTTGTTATTCTGTGTTAAGCATATTTTGATAATAATCTGTATTCTTTTCGTTCTCCTCATAAAATATGGATCACTAGGGGTTAAATGGGGTGAACAAAGGGACCACTAGAGTAATAATAGTGTAGTTATGGTGGCCATTCAATGTAAAGTGGACTAGGTCCACTATGTTTTCTATTATTAAATAAGGCCCACTAGTTAGTTGGCATGGAATAAATGTAATGTAGCCTCATGAAATAAGGTCCACTAGATAGTTAGGAGGTGGTTATGATTAAGGTTTCATAGATAGCTAAAAATAAAGATGGAGCCCTCTTAATGGGCATGTGTTGGAATATATTGTATGTGAGCTTAGCTCACTAGGAGGTCCTTGTACCCTTAATAAGAAAATGAACAAGAGAATATTCCTTCCATAAAAGGATCATTATAAGGTGTTTCCCTACCTTAAGGGTATTTTGATAATAAAAAAGAGGTATTGATATTGTTGTGTTTTTTTCATCACTTGAGTGAGCAAAAGAATGACACTTGCATGATTAGTTGGGCCTGGTAGACAAGACAGAGGTTAGTGCATGAGTTAAATAAGCTAAGAACATGAAATAAAAAAGTAAACAAACTAAAAACAACTAAGGAAATACAACTAGAATGCATAAGAAACTTTTAGAACCATAAACAATAAACCAATGACCAAGATTATGCCACCAATGGATAACTATATTAGTTGGAAAAACACCGTAAAGAAATGAGGAATTATGAGTCCCCTCTTCCTCCTTGGGAGGGCTCTTGAGTTCCCTAATGGAGAGAACTTCTTACAATGGTAAAAAAAAAAATGGAAAATGATGAAGAAAATCAATGCATATTCCCTCAAGAGGTGAGTGGAATGGCCTATTGGAATCATGATAGAATGCTCCTAGGAGAAAAGATGATTCTCAAGGAAGAATTGAGGCAGAATAACAATACTATGAAAATCTTGGTTTCTTAGTGCACCCATAGCCTCCATTTATAGAATTTATTCAAGGAAATATTCAACTGGTTCTTAGTGTGAACAAGGGGCCTTTTAGGGCACCCTTTGGTCCTTGACCAACCCCCCATTTGGATTCATCTCAGATCTGAAGGTAAAATCAAGTTGGGAGTTGGTCCATAAGTGGTTGAGGGGTCGAAAAGAACCATAAATGCACCATTCATAGGAGTGTGTAGCTTTTCTCGTACACAGTTGTGCATATGGTGCATTGTGCACTCTACGGGCTTCTTTGGCCTAGGCATTGTGCACACGCTTCCTTTAGTGAGTTTATGCATGTCAATTTTTGCCCAATTGTATAGTTTTTTCCTTTTGGAAATGCATTTTGGTGTTGCGGTTGAACTAATAGTTGTTTGGCATTGATGTATTATGTAATCATTTTCTTGCGATGTTGCAGAAGAAATTTCAGTGACAACAGATGCCCCCTGATGTGTGAGGTTAGGAGCATACGTATAGCCAAAATACATCAATTTTTCTTCTACTGAGAGTGACATTGTAATGAAGAGTTATGAGAGGAACTGCAAGAGAGATATGTCGAAGGGAGAGGGGAAACTGTGGGATCCAAACCTTTCTCTAGGGAGAAAAAAAGAAAATTTGTATACAAACGAGGCGGGCATGCCCCATGCTCCTGTCATGTAACTCAAAATGTAAGAACATAATTGAAGTTGTATGATGATGTAGATAAATGCAGCGCCCTATGGGGCGGTTTGATAATGGCATATGACAATTATGAATCATGAACATACTCTGAAAAGAGGCAAGGATGCCTGTAATAAGTGTCGATGACTCGTATGCATTGATGTCCTAACAAATTCAGAGGTCTTCAGCTGGTATAAAACAACTATAACAGTCACATAGTAAGACCCACTGTAACATGATATTTTTCTAAATTTGAATGTTATGGGGGTCAAAAACATCATAGAGAAATGATGTTTCTCTATGTTCCATCTGAGATTCCTCATTGTAAAGGTAATGAAATTAAAGATACTATCACCCTTCTGGAAACAATGCTTATGTCGATGGAAAGGGAGACACGACTCCAAGAAGCATAGGGCTTCATGAAATCCATGAGATAAGATCAGGAACTGATAGGGAACATGAATGAAGTCAAGATGCAGTGAGACTCAAGACTTCCCTTGGTTGGGGGTATGTTTGAAGGATGATTGGCATCAACCGTAAAACTGTATCTAGTGTCAAGAGGAAAACTAGACATGGGGTTAAATTGTTCCAGAGGCATGAAAAGGTGGAAAAATTCAGAGATCAGGGGTACATGGACTGTGGGATACTCGAGGTTTATGAATGATGTCAAGATGAAAAAAGGAGAGTGGATTCCCCAACCAAGGGATACATGGGTTGTGTTGCCAGAAAAAGAAGGCCATCAAGGGTGACGACAAAAAACTAAGTAAATGATGGAAACAAAGGATTTTTACAATTACCAAATAAATAAAGAATAATTTGGGATGAGTGTACAAATACATAAACGGGTGCTCCAGTGAGAGATGGATTGGCCTGTGAGGGCTCAAGTTGCATGGAGAACTGGTGGAGGGTGGGTTTCTATATGAGGTAAATGAATGGAGGAAAATTTGCAGATGGGAAAATTGATTATGGATGAAATGGAGGGTTAATGATACTACAGAGGTGCAGTCAAATAGAACCGTGATGAGATAACCTAGGAGTCCATTGGGAAAGCTAGCAACATGATGAGAAGAACTATGTGGCTTATTCTTAGGAGTACATAAGACTATCGGGACTCCCATCCCTAGGGGGTGAAAGAAGCATGAGTGTCAAAGTACCAAGTGGAACTATGAATGGGATAGATCATGTGGGGGAGAGTGTTACTGGGTGACAGTACCAAAATGCAACATAGGTGATAGTACTACAGAGACAGATGTAGGGACCCTAAAGGTGAACGTCGGAGGGTGTGAATGGGAGATGAAATTGGTATTCAAAGGGAATGATTACATGCCAGTGTAGAACATATACCTGAAGGGTTTGCACTGGTTGTGATGACCAAGTACTTGCACACATTAAAACTGAATACCCGACGTGAACAATATCTAATGATAAAGAACATATAATATTTATTTGATAATTTTGAACATGAACATGCGTACCTAGACGTGATGTGAGAAAAATGCTCCCCGAGGGCTGAGTGCAGATGGTAACATGGGGAATGTGATTGTCTAGATGGCAGGAACCTGATCCCATGGCTGAAGATGGATCGGGAAATAGAGACTCTGGGCTCCTGTAACTGAGTGTGGAAGTTTGGAAAAAGGGACTATATATGGTTGTTGGGCCCATAATGCCACCTCATTTGTACCCGCTGCTATAGTGAATTGACGAGAGTATTTGGAGGAGTTTCAAATATTACGGGAGCTCAAGCCGACCAATCCAGGAGGTGTGAGAGTCAGGTTAGTGGTTGTATCCTCCTACATAGTATGTATTTTGTATTTTTTGGGTAGGGGTGATATGGATGAATGTACTAGGGTAGGTTTAGGGGTGGTCCCACGAATGCGCAAGAGAAGGAAGAATACCTGTGCCCAAATGCATGGGTATAATTCCATCTATCGTGCATAATTTTCGGCTATGCTGGACACATCCACCATAGAGGTGTGTGGGAGGGAAAAATAGGCACACATGAGATGTGTGCCTGTTATAATTATAGTTGCACACTTTGTGCAATTGTTTCTCATATAGGTGCACATCAGTGCACAACTGTGTAGAGAACGGGTGTGCATGTGTGCACACCTGTTGGCGTGACAGTTGTGCATTTATGCGCAAATGTTTCTCTGACAGTTGCGCATTAATGCGCAGCTGTGAAAATAACATGCATGCATATGTGCACACTTGTGGGGGTGGAAGTCGTGCATTGGAGGCAAAGCTAAGGGGTTTTGAAAGTTTGAATTATTTTGATATTTTTGATGAATGATGAGTGGTGACCAAGTGTTTTTTTGTGGATGCAGGTGATAGTTTTATGAGAGGATAGTAATCATGCTAGTCCATTGGAGGGAGTGAGATTGGGATCACCTCCGAGAGGAGGTGAGAGAGAAGCCTGGTGTTCGGAGACACTTGGCCTCCTGTGGGTTTCTCAAGTTCTTCAAGTGCCCTTTGATACAATTGCAGGACTACCTGCTTTGGTATCTGATATCCATGTGGAGTGATGACCTATAGTGCTTCATTATGAGGGGACAACAATTGACACTCTCATCTGTGGAGGATATTTATTTTCTGACGGGGCTCCCCTTCCGAGGGATGGCCATGCCTGTTGAGCCCCAGCTGTCGGGGGATGTGAGATTGATAGACTTGGCACGATGCTACTTCTTAGGGCTGAACCCGATGTTGGGTTCGGTTATCTGTATCAAGGTGATAGATGATCTCTTGCCTCAATGCATTGTAGCTATGGTGGTGAGGATCTATGGATCCTTAGCGACTCAGCAGATTTCTGGAGTTCAGCTAAGGATTGTGGAGAGGGTCCTAGATGGGGACTTTTTTTCTTGGGGGTTGATGTTGCACTCCAGGATGATGGGGAAAATTCATCAGTGTCAGGCCATCAACTCTGGTGAGTTTTCCTTTGGGTCCATCCTGGTGGCATGGTTTCTAGAAAGGGTGCCCATGTTGCACCCTAGGATTTTGGTGGCGCCTACAGGGCCGCAGGAGCCGCGATTGATGTGGTGGGCCCAGATTTTGGCACATCACGAGGGGGGGAGAGGGTGGCCACTACTTTACAACCAAAGTGGCATGTGTGTGGCGTCACATGCCACAGGTTATACTCCAATACCCATACGGTGGGATGGATTTCCGGCATGACCTAGACATGGTGCTGCCTCCTGGAGAGGTCTAGGACCAGAGAGGTATGTTTGTGCATTTATGTTTTGTGATTTTGATCATATCGCATATGTTTATATATATATGGATGTTGAATCTATATTTATTTTTTGTTTTTTCATAAGTGGAGCCTCGAGGCCATGAGGTGGAGATGGTTGGAGAGTCGACTCGCCAGAGGCTAGTGCAACCATTGCAGGTAGAGCCGCGGGTAGGAGAGCAGTGTCAGAGGGATTATAATGGTGTGGGGCTAGTAAATGATCCAAGGGTAGGCCAGAGACGTATATTCCATGACCCCTATGCGAGGCCATCTCATGCACCGTGGGTAGAGGCCAACGGGGGGATCGATTATCTTGGTCGTCAGTTCAAGGAGGTGCTTCAGGGTGTGTCAGAGGGCATGTGGGCCCACATTAAGGATGAGAGAGTCCTGGAGAAGTGTGTGGGTGTTCCGATAGAGTGGCAGACCTTGATCCATCGGGAAGCTGTAGAGGGGAAGCGATGACTGGTCAAATGCCCCCTGGACCTGGAGGACCCCCAACTGGTGGGGCACCTCCTAATAACAGAGGACTTGGTGGGGGAGCTTTGGGGACACCATGAGTGTCGATTTTGTTTTTTTTGTATTTATATAGGCTTGCAAGCCCATTTTGTATAGGGTAGTTGATACCCATTTTGTATAGGGTAGGGGGAACCCATTTTGTACCTATAGGGGTGAGGGGACTCACTGGCCTATGGGCGATGTATATTTTGTACTTTTGTAAACATGTATGATACTTTTCCTGATATATATATATATATATGGATACACATCTTTTGGATCTTTGTGATGTTTACATGTGTTTATATTTGTGATGATTTATGATGTCTAATCTATATGTTGTGGATGATGTTTGATGATTTATGTATATGTAATGATGTCTTGATGTGCTAAATGCCAATCTAATACTAGGTTAGCCATGTTATATGTGTAAATGTAATTGAATCAAAGTTTTGAGATAAGAGTCTAACTTGCAGGTATTTGCGAAAGAGGCAAGGATTGTGGACACAAATACACTATTGAGTTGCAGGACGACATGGTGGGAATCTAACAACACGCTAAGGTGATGAATGTGGTGGTGAATGGCCTCGGTGAGGAGACCAATGATGACTGTGTATTCTTCTTGGTTGTTGGTGGCTGAACCCAAACATATGTCGCTAGAGTGGAGTAGTTCATGTGAGGGGGTGTAGAGGTCCCAAACGGCTGAAGTGAGATTCTATGTCTAGAGTCTAGCACCGTCAGCGTAACCGATGTGGTAGGTCGATGGATGATGCATCTGTCAATAACATGGATGGTGGAGTGGAGGTGAAAAAACAATACTAAAAACTCTACAAATGTGTACAAAGAAAATCCTAGGGTAGAATGAATACACTCATGCGTAAAAAGTATTTAAGTACAACCCATTGACAGGTTATTTGAGAGGATATCCTTCTGGAGAGGCCAGGATGTATGCACCTTTAGTGAGGCAGTGTTGGACAATGTAGGTTCCATGCCATAATGACTCGAATTTCCCATGACTGAGAGTATTGTGGGGGATATCGTAGGCTAGGATGAGATCTCCTTTGTTAAATGAACGAAGGTTGACATGGCAGTCAAAGGCGTCTTTGGACCATTTTATAGCTGCCTAGTTGTTCTGTAATGAAGACCGATGATCTTCATCCAATGAATCTAAGGTCAGCAAGTGTTGTTGCATTGGATAAGTGTCAGCTAATAGCTTAATGGTGGTGCACAATGTGGGAATGTCTCACTCGATGGGGAGGGTGGCTTCGATCCCATGGATGATATGGAATAGTGTAAAAATGGTGGAATTTTTTACTGTTGTGCGATAAGTCCATAATGCTGAAAAAAACATATGATGTCAGTTGGTATTATGTTTGTTGATGGTACGTTGTAGCATGGTTTTGAGGACTTTGTTAACAACCTCAACCTGTCCGTTGAATTAAGGGTAGTATGGGGAAGAAAACTCATGGGAGAAGCCTAACTTTGAGGAAAGTTCTATGAATATATCATTCTCAAAGTTTTTACCGTGATCAGATACTAACTGTAGTGGAATTATGAAATGGGTAATGACGTGGTTGAAGAAAAAATGTGATGTTGTGTCAGTGGTATTGTTGAAGGTAGGCATGGCTTCGGCCCATTTGGTAAAGTAATATACTTACACAATGATGTAATTGTGTCCATTACTATATGGAGGATTGCAAGTCATTAAATCTATGCCCCATTTGCATAAGGGGACGACGGTGATGACTGGATGTAGAAGAGTGGGTGGTGTTCATGCTTTGTTTTCATAGATATTGAATTTGTCGCATCTCTTGACAGCATGGATGCAGTCATGAAATATTTTGGGCCAGAAGTATCCTGCTCGAATGATTTTTTGTGCGGTGGACATACCTAAGAGGTGGCCGCCACAAGCGTCGTTATGGAAATCGTTCAAGACTCTGTCTGCTTCGTTGATGGTCAGACATCGGTGTAGTATGGTGTCGACCCCATGTCGATACAACACGTCACCGATGAGGAGGTACCGAGGGGCCTGATGGTGAATGGGTCGACGATCATCTCGAGAGAGATGAGTCCCAAACTTCTGTGTTTGAAGTTAGATGAGAAGGTCTCCATACCAGGGGTCATACGAGGGGATGAAGAAGAGGTGTTCGTCAAGAAAATATGTATTGACGAGTGAAGATTTAGCATCTGAGGGAAACGTCATGATGAGTTCGGTGAGAACGAATTCTTTCTTTCTTTTGGTAGTTGATAAATCTAGGTCGTATTCCTGAAGAATGACGATCCATTGGGAAAATTTTCCATTAATCTGTCATCAAATAAGGAAGTATTGCATGGGATTAGAATCTTCTATGACTTTAGTAGTGCGAAGAAGGATATAATGACGTAGTTTCTAAAATGCGAGGACAACTGTGAGGGCTAGTTTCTCATCGTGATTTTATTTCAGGGGTGGTCCTGAAATATTTTTACTAATGTAGTAAATGACATGTTCCCTCCCATCATCCCTTAGTTGAACAAGGACTTTGGCTACTAATACAGATGAGGTGGATAAGTAGAGGATGTAGTCATGATCATAGTCTGGAGGAATAATCAAAGGGGCATTGGATAGGGCCAATTTTAAATAACCAAAAGTGGTTTGATCATGTTTGTCCAATTGAAATGGGATATCGTGATGTAGTAAGTGAAGGAAACTGTGCACGTGAGTGGCATAATCTGGGACAAAGCGACGTAAAAAGTTGGCTTTGCCTTGTAGGCTCTACAGTTGGCGCAAATTCCTAGGTGGTGGAATTTTCGTGATAGCTTGGACTTTGAGGGGGTCCACTGTGATGTCGTGTTGGAAGATGTTGAACCCAAGGAGGCGTCTGGCGGTGACGCAAAGTACACACTTGAGGGGGTTCAAGCAGATATTGTACTGGTGACATCGTTGAAAGACAACTCGTAAGTTGTCTAAATGTTGAGTTTGTTTCTTGGATCGAGTAGTGAGGTCATCCAAGTAAGCAAGGATGATGCAAGAAAGATCATGGAAAACATAATTCATGGCCCATTGGAACGTAGCACCTGTGTTTTTTAGTCCAAAGGGAATGACACGATAAGAAAAAGTACCCCATGGGGTAGTAAAAGCGATTTTATACCGATCTGCTGGATAGATTTGGATTTGATTGTAACTAGAGAACCCATCCATGAAGGACAAGGCTTCGTGGTTGGCACAGTCATCGATAATTTGATCGATGAAAGGGGTTGGAAAGTTGTCTTTGGGACAAGCATGGTCGAGATCATGAAATTCAGTGAATACACGGATAGTGCCCTATTTTTTGTTAACGGGGACGTGGTTGGAAACCCATGAGGTATACATAATGGGGTAAATGAACCCTGCAGCGTGTAACTTGTCAATTTCGGCTTTGATAGCCGTAGATTTGGATGGGTGAAGTGGGCACTGCTTTTGACGGACTGGGGTGAGATCTGACCATGTGTCGATGCGATGTTCGACTATAAAAGGATCGAGGTTGGGCATATTTGTATATGACTAGGAAAAAATATTATGGTATTCTTGAAAGAGAGCTTTGTAAGCTGTGAGTTCTTCAAGGGAGCATGCAGTGCCAATGGTGATTTCTTCTATGATTCTCGGTTTGATGGAAATGTTGATTTTGACAGTGGGGGAAATATTGGCGATGTTGCCTTCTTCAAAAGCATATTGGGAATGGATAGGGTTGTTGAACCAGTCTATATGCCTTGACAGAATAAAATATTTGGTTTTGATTGCGCATACGGAGGCTTGGCTAGGAGGTTCAAAGGATTCTTGTGAGAGAAAAAGTGCTCGATGATGGAATGCACTCCATCATTGAGGGCTTTTTCTCTCACAGGAATCCTTTGAACCTCCAAGATATCTTCATCGCAGATTCAAAAGAGTTCAAAATATCTTTCACAAAGTGTGCAAGGAGGTTGAACTCGAGGAGGAAGTGGAGTTGTGGGCTCTTTCTTATTCTATCTACCCTCAGTCATGGCAGTGGTGATGGTGACTAGGGGTGGGGGTCGCATGGCCATAGTTAGTACTGGAATCTGCATCGGGATTCCATCGGACTGAGGAGGGAGAGATGGTTGAGGAACCATCCTAGGTGGGTATAGATACCATACAGGGATGGCGAGCACCATGTTGGGAAGGGTAAGCATCATGGCTACCTGAAATGCTTGTACTCCTGGTGGGGGGTAGAAGAAGGGAATTTGAGTGATGGCTTGGGGAATGGTCTCCGAAACTGGGATTTTCTCCTGGAGGAGGGGGAAATTGGGGATAAGTGGTGTAGTAGGGTTCTCAGAGAATACTTGAGGTAAATTTCTTCAACTGGTGGGACGTCAAGGTGTGGAGAGACCTCAGTGGGAGAAATGGTGTCTCCGATGTCAGTTCCATTAGAATATATGACACACACTTGTGTTGAAGGGTGTATAAGAGGTGGTGCTCCATGGTATTCCCCCAACAAGGATGGGTTCTTGAAAACTCTTGGGGCCATGTCAATGAGTGAATAAGCATTGAAACTAGTGTAGACAAGAGGAAAGATGTTATCGATGTTGGTGGAATGGTTAAGCTCGTAATATGTGATTTGGTCGATGGTGACGATTTTCCCATTGTGGGGGAACATTATCGTTCAAAACACAGAAGAGGCCACTGCCTTCATAACGTACATGTAGCTATGTCCAAACAAGATATTTTAATCGAGTGGGGCATCGATAACCTCAATGTCAATGAGGATGGTTTTTCCCCCGAGTTCGATGGGGACATTTTGAAAGATCCCTTCAGGGGAGGATGGTTGACCATCATAGGCTCTTAATGTGATGGCGGATGGTACTAGATCAGGGGAGCCTAGTTTATGCCATACAGTTTTGGACATGATGCATGTGGATGCACCTTCATCAATAATACACTGATGAACGATGATGTTCCAAATATTGATTGGTATCTGGAAAGCTACCAGAGTGGGGAGACTAGGTTTTGCGCTATCTAGATCAAATGTGATGAGTCTAGTATCAGCTGGGTCGACTTCCTCCAAGGCAGAAAGTAAGGATTTCCATTGAGTTGGATAGGTTTGGAGGACCTCCAATAAAGACATGACTGCAGAAGACTACGCCAAGTCATCGATCAAACTGTAATTGTGTGATTCCCTAGCCTGAGGTTTGCTAACATTTTGTCGTAACATAATGTGATGGATACGAATGGTAGGTTCAATATGTTGAAAAGTCAACAAGAAACATGTGTCTAATTTACTTTTCCCTTAATTAAATTAGACAATAAATATTAATCTATTATCTCATTCATAACTGAGTGATTTGGATTTGTAACTGAATTATAAGTGTAGTTAAGTGAGTTAAGATCAGTTTTGCTAGTTGTAACTAAACATGCACTAGTGAGAGTTCATTTAATCAGTTAACTCACATGCAACTAAAGATTCGTCACGGTTAACTACATGCATGCAAATCCATTGGAGATCCAGTTGAGATAATAGGTGAAGGGGATAGTTGGCTATCAGTTGTGATTTGTTCACACATGTAGTGGATATGCTTATGAGCATGTGCAAATGAGGCAATTCACAACAATTCATTCATTGTGAGAATTCGAATTGCAGAGATTGTGCAGAGGAGGCAAGCTGTCTGGACACAGGAATTGGCGCATGTATTTGCTAATTTGTGTATGACAGTGTGAGACGATTGTATTGTACTGAGAGCTCTTGGATTAGAGTTTTGTATGAGATTGTTTCATGATTCATGATATACATAATATATGATAGTTGGGGTTTTTAGCTTTATGCTTTCCCGGTAAAACTTCTGTGTTGTGTGTTATTGATATTTCACTTTGTGCATTGTGGTTGTGATCGTGTTTTAATTACTTCTGGAAGAATAATAGTAGAAGCGATTATGTATTTAACAAGTGGCGTAAATTGTTAGATCAAGAGAATCGCAGGAATACATTAAGTGTATTGAAATTTCTACATGGTATCAGAGCCACGGAGGCCACGGAACTACGGAAGTGAGGTGCGAATATAATTGCATTCTCGCAGGTCTCGTCTCTAGCAGGGTGCAAACCCTAGTACTGAAAACTTCTGGTGTTTTCAAGAACAGTAATTCTTGCACCCTAGACAAAGGAAGGGTGTGAACTTCATTGTCATTCTCACAAGCTACAGTGGAGCAGGGTGCGAACTTCCCTCACCCTAACAGTGAAGCAGGGTGTGAACTTCATTGGCATTCTCGCAAGCTACAGTGGAGCAGGGTGCAAACTTCCCAGGCAAGTTCGCAAGCTACACACAGGGAGGGTGCGAACTTCCCTCAGGCTACTCTCAGGTGGGGTGCGAACCTCCTAGGGAAGAGGGATTGTAGAAGTTGAGTTTTGGTGGTTGGATAACATTCAAATTTACAAGATTTTCTTGGTGTGATAGTTGATTCAAGATCGAAAATGTCTTTCAATGGCTTGAGGTTGGAGTATGCACTCGAAGGAAGATCTAACTACATTGCTTGGAAGGAAAGGATGGAAGCAGTGCTTAAAGACAATGGCTTGAAGGGTTACATTGACGCAGATGTTCCTATGCCAGATGCGATAGATACGACAAATCTTGATGCATGGCAAAATAAAGTAGCAAAGGCGAGGAGGATTCTGTTGGAGGGAGTACGAGACCACATTGTCTCAAGTCTCCATGGGAAAACCACACCATATGCAATGTGGAAGGTTTTGACAGATCTGTTCCAAAATAGTAGCGACCATGGGAAATTGGCGCTCAAAGATAAACTCAGGAAGATCAAGATGGAGAAAGACGACACCATTCCAAAATATCTCACAAAGTTTTTCCAATGTCGGGATGAGCTTGGAAGTGTGGGAATAATAGTCGTTTTTGATGATTTGGTGAGCTTGGCGCTCCTAGGGCTTCCTAAGAGTTGGCACAGTTATCAAGACTCTGTCAATGGAAGGGAAAAATTGTCAGATTGGGAACGATTGTGATCAGATCTAGTGCAAGAGGAGTTTAGGCGGAACACCAAAGATGGATCTTCATCAAAGCGTGATGATGAAGAGGATTGTGCTTTGACTGCCAAGGCTAGGAAAGGGAAAGGGAAGAAATTCCAATCAAAATCTGAGTCTAAAGTCAAGAAGCTGGATTTGTCCAAAGTGAAGTGTTTTCACTGTCATGAACGTGGGCATCTCGCTACTAACTGTCCACAGAAGAAGAAGAACAAGACGATTGCTAGATCTGCAACTGGTGAGGCTCTTGTCTCACAATTTGAGCTTGATTTCACTTTGATCACATGCATGGCTTCAAGTGCATCGGGATCGGTGTGGTATTTGGATAGTGGTGCTTCCTTCCACATGACGGGAGATAAAGAGTCTTTCATTGACTTGGAGGAGAAAGATCTCACAATGCATATAGAGATGGGTGACGATGGATGATATAGTGCAATTGGTATTGGTACCATTACCTTTCAGAGGGAGTCGGGTAAACCATTTCAATTGAAAAATGTTATGCATGTTCCAGGTCTGAAGAAAACCTTGGTCTTAGTCACAATGTTGGAGGACAAAGGCTATGATGTTGTTTTTAGCAGTGGTAAATACTACCTGCGACAGAAAGCAATGGGTCAAGTCAAGAAGATAGGGATTCGAGTTAAGAATCTCTACATGCTAGAGGTAGATGGTTGCAGTGCCATGATAGGCAAGGCAGAAAAAGTGGTGAGCCGGGATGAGGGCGAATTATGGCACAGGAGATTGGGCCATCTTCGTCATGGAGCCTTGAAAATCATGCAACAAATATCTACTGGACTTCCAATGGGAACACTTGCTCAGCTAGATCAGTGCAAGGGGTGTACCCTGGGGAAGTATGTAAATTCCACCTTTCATGAAAAGGAGAACTGTGCTTTGGTGATCCTGGAGAGAATTCACACGGATGTGTGTGGACCATTCTCGGTTGTTTCAATAGAAAAACATAGGTATTATGTTATTTTTGTTGATGACTTTTCTCGTAAATGTTGGATATTCTTCATGCAGAAGAAGGATCAAACATTCTCAAAGTTTTGTGAGTTTAAAGCATTGGTGGAGAAAGAGTCGGGGAAGCAAGTGAAGGCTCTAAGGAGTGATAATGGTGGAGAATACATCTCTAACGAATTCAAAGACTTTTGCAGCAGAGAAGGAATTCAAAGAGAACTCATAGCGACTCATAAACCACAACAAAATGGGGTCGTGGAGAGAAAGAACAGAATGATCGTGGGTGCAACACGAGCGATGTTGCATGATCAGGGCCTACCAATGCATTTGTGGGCAGAAGCATGCAATACTGTGGTTTATGTGTAGAACCATTGTCCTCATAGAGTACTTGGCATGAGTACACCTAAAGAAGCTTTTACTGGTAATAAACCTGATGTTTCTCATTTTAAAATTTTTGGCTCATCTATTTATGTGCATGTGACCAAGGATGCCAGGAAGAAGCTGGAACCGACTACTGAAGTTGGGATATTTGTGGGGTACACAGAAACACCCCATAATTATCGTGTGTATTTTCTGAATAGTAATATGTCTGTTATGCAACGGGATATAAAATTCGATGAGGGGAAAGCCATGTGGTTGTCGCTTGAGAGGGAGCTAGACTTGCATGCAGAAGAGGAACTACTGGTTCCCAAGGATGAGTCTCAAGATGTGGATCAGCCACATGAGGAGGTTCATGGAGTGAAGGAAACCACTCAAGCAGATTCATCCATCAGAAATGGCAGAAAGCGCACCATGGAAGCTGACAAATTGAGACTAGATGCTGCACAGAATATAGGAGCCCCTATTTCACAGCGCAGACAGAGACAGTCTCTTGATCGATTTGCTGGATACATGGATCTCATGAGAAAATGTATTGTGACTGAACCATCTTCCTTTCAGGAAGCAGTGTAGGACCCCACTTGGGTTGATGCTATGGTAGAAAAGTATGACTCCATTGTCAAAAACAGTGTATGGGAAATTGTCCCAAGACCAATTGATAAATCAGTGGTAGGTTCGAGATGGATATACAAGGTAAAGCAAACTGTTGATGAGAATGTGGAGAAATACAAGGCCAGGTTTGTGGCCCGAGGCTTCTCACAGATTGAGGGGATAGATTATGGTGAGACCTTTGCACCTGTAGCAAGGTACTCTTCCATAAGATCCATCCTTGCACTCTCAGCGCAGATGGGCTGGCGCATTCATCAGATGGATGTAAAAACTACGTTCCTCAATGGGATCATTGAGGAATAAGTGTACATTGAGCAGCCAAAAGGTTTTGAGACCTTTGACAGAGAGTCTCATGTGTTCAGACTCAAGAGAGCACTTTATGGGCTGAAGAAAGCACCCCGTGCTTGGTACACTCGGACAGATAGCTATTTCACTGGATTGGGCTTCACCAAAAGTGAAGCAGATGCAAACCTATACCAAATTGTGGTGGAGGGTAAGATTTTAATCATTGTTCTTTATGTTGATGATTTAATACTAACTGGTGATGAGCAGCTGATACACTCATGCAAGGAGGACCTTGCAAAGGAGTTTGAGATGAAGGATTTGGGCCTTCCTCATTATTTCCTTGGATTGGAAATATGGCAGCGAGATGGTGAAATTTTTGTGTCTCAAGGAAAGTATACAAGAGAGATACTGGGTAAGTTTCACATGGAGGGCTGCAAACCCATGGATACTCCTCTTCCAGGAAACTAGAGGAAAGAGGATACTACTTCTGGAGAGGCAGTGGATGCTACTATCTATAGACAGTTAGTGGGTTCGCTAATGTATTTAGTGAACACGAGACCGGACATTTCCTATGCAGTTAACCAGCTAAGTCAAGCGATGGTTAAGCCTACCAAACTCTTTTGGAAGGCAGGTAAGCATGTCCTGAGATATCTGAAGGGAACATCTGAGTATGGATTATGGTACAGATAGATGGATGAGGTGAAGTTGCATGGCTTCAC
>ML782397.1:180872-205746 GCA_009831015.1 Picea engelmannii | reverse complement strand
TTTGGATTTGTAACAGAATTATAAGTGTAGTTAAGTGAGTTAAGATCAGTTGTGCTAGTTGTAACTAAACATGCACTAGTGAGAGTTCAGTTAATCAGTTAACTCACATGCAACTGAAGATTCGTCATGGTTAACTACATGCATGAAAATCCATTGGAGATCCAGTTGAGATAACAGGTGAAAGGGACCGTTGGCTATCAGTTGTGATTTGTTCACACATGCAGTGGATATGCTTATGAGCATGTGCAAACAAGGCAATTCGCAACAATTCATTCATTGTGAGAATTCAAATTGCAGAGATTGTGCAGAGGAGGCAAGCTGTCTGCACACAGGAATTGGTGCATGTATTTGTTAATTTGTGTATGACAGTGTGAGACGATTGTATTGTACTGAGAGCTCTTGGATTAGAGTTTTGTATGAGATTGTTTCATGATTCATGATATACATAATATATGACAGTTGGGGTTTTTAGCTTTACTCTTTCCCAGTAAAACTTTTGTGTTGTTTGTTATTGATATTTCACTTTGTGCATTGTGGTTGTGGTCGTGGTTTAATTGCTTCCGCAAGAATAATAGTAGAAGCGATTATGTATTTAACAAGTGGCAGAAATTGTTAGATCGGGAGAATCGCAGGAATACATTAAGTGTATCAAAATTTCTACACAATATTAGGGTGTGGAATCATCAAGGGTTGTCCAACTGTAGCTGGAGTTGTTTATGAAGTGGTGGGAGTATATTCAGGGGGCACGTTGTATTGACAACCGCACGTTTACAAAATAATTTATTCTTCGCTAGTGAGGAGGATATTGTGATCCGTCAGATTTTCGGAGTGGATGGGCCCTAGGTTTTGATACTGTCCCATTTGTGGTGGGGAAGGGTGTACCTCCTATTGGCTATTCATCACACCTTGGTGTGGAATAGGGTTTTGCAACACGGCTGGGGATGGTTTTTGCAAATACTGTTGTGGGGTGTGTTGAGGAGCAGGTGGCATTGGAGGACGTGGCGCATTCATGGATTCTTTCATCCACTTGAAATCGACAATTTGGGGGAAATGGTGAGTGTAATTTCCATGCTCACCGCAAAGAGTGCAAGGGAAGTTCATTCAAAGGTTTTTGTTGTTGTTCCTCCCTTGGAGTTTGTTGTTATTGTCCCCTTGGGGGTTATGGTTACCCTAATTCTGGTTTCCCCCAACAGGTTGGTTTTGTTGGGGGTTATTTCCCCCTGGTCCCGGATTATTATTGTTTCATTTTTTTCCTTTCTTCTTGGAATTATTCGACTAATGGGCCAGATTTTCTGTATTCAACTGTTCAAAAGTATGAAGTTGTTGAATGGGAGAGGGCTAAAAAAATTTAACGTCGGCGTCTGGTTGTCCATGTGGAGGAGCAACCGGTTGTGGAGGACCAGGAAACGAAAAATACGGATTATTTTTTGGTAACGATCCATAGGTCACATAGGAAGGTGAAGCGCTTTCACTAGTGCCCAGGTTATATGCTGAGGTAGAAGGGGAACCTAACCTTGGTTGAGAGGTCGAACGCATCATGGGTGATGGAGAGGATCCACTCATGGGTGGAGGGGGAGTAACAGGATATGATTGTTGGTAAGAGGGAGGAGGGTAATAAGATGGCCCTCCATATGGTTTCAGTTATTGGGGTGCACCATACATAGGTGGTGGTTGGATGTACGGGTTGTGTTGTGTCGTGATACCAATCAACCCATCCGCAGCATGAGACATGCCAGGTTTGTACTAGCCGAATGGTAGGGGTCTTGGTCCATCAAGTAATACTATGTATAGGTAACCTGACTGAGCATAAATGAGGTCGAATTGTTGAGCCTTGCTTATGGCTTCCTCTTCATATTGGGGGAAGGTGGATGCCACATCTTTGGAAAGTATAGAGATGAGTGATTTTAGAAACCAATCTAGACGTTGTTATTTGGTGGTTTATGCTTTACATAAAATACGTCGTCGACGCCATTCATGGATGTGGTCAGAAATATGCATATTTGAGGTTTGTTTGCACTTGGAGAGAAGTTCTAAACCGGTATCATGATGAACCGGTAGTTGAAAAAAGGTCAAAAAGGCTTTGGCCAAGGATTCAAAACTCATATATGACCCTGATTTTTCATCCACATACCATTTGGCCGATGGACCAGTGAGTGTTCATTGAAATAACCTCAAGTGGATGGAGTCATCCATGATGTTTTTTGAAGAGAACCATAAGTGGAAGGTCATGACATGGTTGGTGGGATCTTCCCCCGATTTTCCTTCAAATTTTGGAATATTTGAAGGTAGCTTAGTAGGCATATTAGGCCATCTGGGGTCATGTAAAATATGATCATTCGTGAGTTTACTAAAATCAGGAATGTTGAGAGATGCAAAGTATGGCATGGGGGGTGTTGGTGGAGGATTAATTCTAGCCATGGTATGAGAAGGTAGTGGACCTGACCCTTGAGGGGGATTTGGTGGGGTTGTACTTCTCCCTTGAGAAGAACTTTTCCCCCTGCCTCCTTGTGAAGGAGATCTAGTGGATGGAGGGCCTTGGGAATTGGACCCAAGTAAAATGAAACCAAGCAAAGTTGATCCCAAAATAGTGGTGCTCACAGGGGTGTGACATGGTTGAGTCGGTGAGTCGGCAAGACTAGGAACTCCTCCTAAAATAGGAGGGAGATTCTGCAAGCGTTTGGAATGATGGGGAGTCTGTGGGTCCTCTATGATGTCTGACTAGAAAAGTGAATGTGTGGAAATGGTGATGAGAGAAATAGATGAACAAGATACTTGTATAATTTGGACCTTCACAATATAACTCACAATTACATGTAATCAAATGAGAATCATACATAAATCAACTATAAATAAGAATACATGTGTTTATGTGGATTTTGTCCATGTGGGGGAGCAAATAAAACAAATGTTCATGTCCTAAAATATGTATCGTCCTTCCTCTCAAATAGAACTGTACCTTCCAAGAGCACTCAATCGCGGGGTATGAAGCACCGGAAGATGAACTGGTGAAGGATGAAATAATCAATTATAATGAGGGGTAGAGGGTGCATATCCCAAAAGAGCTGGCAATATTTCCCAATAGCCACACAAAATCTGATCAAGGTGCAATTGCAGCCCACAATTTCCACATGGGTAGATGTCCTAAATTCGGCCTCTAGCTACCTCGGTCAAAGTGCGACATTTATATTTTCGGCCTCAGAAATGGGTCACGAGTTGGATCCCTTCCAAGATTTGGGTGACTCAAGGGGGAACGCACAGAGCAACTGGACCTCGGCCTTCAACCCTTCACGGGTATCTCCCTACCTTATGGTGTAGGAACACTTGACTTTGAGGATTTTAAAGTTCCCTATTTTTCAACTTCTAATGTTTGAAAATGTGAGAACCAGATAACGGGGGGTTATTTGGATGCCTACCCCTGAGATCCTACCTAGATTAAAAAAATTCTTTTGGCACCTCTTGTGGAGGAAAACTTAGTGAGTTTTTAGAAAAAAATTAAATGTGGTGGGTTGAGAGATTGGAGGTGTGAACCAATATCATTTGAATTAAGTGGGTGTGGAGAAAACCAACTTCAACCTTCACAACTCAAGATGGAAATTATGTGAGTGAGAAGTGACTTTGTGTGTGAGCAAGTGATAAAACGTGTCAAATTTTAATAAGTTAGGTGTGAATTTGCAACATGTGGACTTCCTGTGGTCCTTACAAATCTTTGTTACCTATCTTACTAAATGTCATTGATACAACCTTGAGGAATTTTAAAAGCCCTAAAGAACTAGCATGTGGACATATGGGTCCTTACCAATCTTTTAAACTCCCTAATGTTGTTTACACTAAGAAAGCTTGAAAAATTATCCTAGATTGCAAGCATGTGGTCATTTATGGGCCCGTTACTTTTGATCTTTAAAATCCCCTAACAATGTAAACTAAGAAAGAAATTTCAAGAAACTATCCTAAGTTTGCAACATGTGGGCATGTATGGGCCCTTACAAATTTAAGATGATTTCAAAAAGAAACTAAGAGGAGCCCTAGGGGGGCTTTGTCCTATCCTAAATAATTTTTGTTAAGGGAGATGAAATGTCCCCTTAACCACCTTTCTGATTCTCAATATCACTCTATGGTGTGAGAGAAGAGCATACTCAATGATCAAAGATGATTTATGGTCCCAATGCAAGTGTTTTTATATGTGATATCAAATGATCTCAACTTATATTTTACAAACCAAACAAGACATCCATGTGGAAACCAAAGAAAAAGAGGAGAATATATGGTTTCTTTTTACCCCCTAAGTGCCTATGTTTTAGCTAACATTTCATATGGGAAAGGAGTCTAAGAGGAATGCATTTACAAATTTCATGAAAGAAATATTTTGAAGGCTAGGGGCCTTCAAATCATCACAAAAACCCTTACAATTTTGAAACTATGGAAATGTACATGGGTTACAGTTCAGACAGAGGAGCAGTGGGTGCACAGTGCACAAAGAACATAATCCTTTTGGGCGCAAAGTGCGCAGAGAACAAAAGCCTTTTGGGCGCACATTGCGTTGAGTGTGCGTCTGTGGGCTGGAATACTCACACACGTTCTGATACACGTCGGGGGGGGGTGGGATTTTGAGTGAAATTATCCTCCTCCAACTCAAAATCTAGCTCTTGATAGGTAAGGCTAGGCCGGTTTTGGTACCTGCAAGAAAAATGGATAAAAAATAAGTGCTCTCTAAGCCCAAATAGGGTGGAAATTGATACCTTTCCCCAGTGGAGACGCCTATCTGTTGTGTTTGTTTCGTCACTTGGGTGAGAAAAACAAGGGCACTTGCATGTCTAGTTGGGCCTGCTAGACAAGACAGAGGTTAGTGCATGAATTAAACAAGTCAAGCACATGAAATAAACAAGTAAAAAAACTACAAACAAATAAGGAAATAAAACTAGAATGCATAAGAAACTTTTAGAACCATAAACAATAAACCAATGAACAAGATTATGCCACCAATGGATAACTATATTAGTTGGAAAAACACCGTAGAGAAATGAGGACTTATGAGTCCCCTCTTCCTCCTTGAGAGGGATCTTGAGTTCCCTAATGGAGAGCTCTTCTTACAATGGTAAAAAAAATATGTCAAATGATGAAGAAAATCAATGCCTATTCCCTCAAGAGGTGAGTGGAATGGCCTATTGGAATGATGCTAGAATGCTCCTAGGAGAAAAGAGGATTCTCAAGGGAGAATTGAGGGAGCATAACAATACTATGAAGATCTTGGTTTCTTAGTGCACCCATGGCCTCCATTTATAGTATTTTTTCAAGGCAATATTCAATTGGTTCTTAGTGTGAACAAGGGGCCCTTTAGGGCACCCTTTGGTCCTTGACCAGCCCCCCATTTGGATTTAACTCAGATCTGAAGGTCAAATCAAGCTGGGAGTTGGTCCATAAGTGGTTGAGGGGCCGACAAGAACCATAAATTCACAATTCATAGGAGTGCACAACTTTTCTCGTACACAGTCGCACATATGGCGCATTGTGTGCTCTACAGGCTTCTTTGGCCCGCGCACTGTGCACGCGCTTCCTTTAGCGAGTTTGCGCATGTCAATTTTTGCCCAATTGTATAGTTTTTGCCTTTTGGAAATGCATTTTGGTGTTGTGGGTGAACTAATAGTTGTTTGGCATTGTTGTATTTCTGTAATAATTTGTTTGCAATGTTGCGTTCAAAATTCCAGTTATAATAGATAATATCTAATATACTTCAGTTTTAAGTGATAAGGATCATAACACACCCTCCTTTGTCCTCTTATCCCTTGAATTTAGAATACCAATTTATAATTATTGATAGATTATTTTTTAAATACCGCCCTATTTTTTACTCTTCCATCCACTACCTTGAGGGATAATTTGATCCGTTGACCACTTCTTTAGCAGTTGGGGATTTGAAGAAAGAATTGGTGGCCATGTCACCCATCTTGAATTAACAGATACATGGATATGTTTCAAGTCCTTTTTATTTATAGGTTTCCTTGACATTGAGAAAATGTCTCAACTTAGCTACTTTGGACTGCAATTGCTTGTTGAAGGATCTAAAATACCACATCTCTAAAAATTTCTCTAGCTCCTTAACAACAACATTATTCTTCCTTTTTTCTAATGGTTGTAATCTCTATATATTTCCTCTACGTGAAGGTCATGACACATCAAAAGGCATCTTCCCACTACAAGATCCACCCTCTATCACCTCTAGGTTGAGACATCAATTTCCAAATTTTCTTGATAGCTTCTATATAGGATGCTTGTTGCAAATGGTAGGTGTTCAACATATATCTCGAATTCAAGGCCCTAGTTTTCACTAAGTCCCAAGAGATGGAGAATGCAATGGGACCAGGTGAATTCCCTTGTTTCCTTTCTATAAATTGGACCATCCCAATTTGGGGATCTCTATGACGATATTTTTTAGGGTTGTACAGGTCAAGTTTTACCTTGAGGCCATTCCAGGAAATTTTTGTCTATACACGAAGGTAACATCTCCTCCATGTCTTCTTAAGTCTTAGCATTATTGAAATCACAATAGAACAACCAATAGGGTTCGATTAGCTCCTCATCTAGACACTCCCATAATGCCTCCCTTTGGCCAACATCATTTGGAGCATAAATATTGGCTAGACCAAGAACATAGCCTTTGAATAAAATAAGGCCCCTACAACACGATTTAATGGATCAATGCATTATTGGATAATTACTTCTACCTACTTTAGAAGAATTAGGGTTGTGACCCCACCTTCACCTTCAACATGGTTAGTAAAAAGAACATAGGTTTTAGCTAGATTACTTGAAAGGGAAACATAAGAGGAAAAAAAGGATGACTTTAACTTGCAAACAAAAGAATGTGAAGATAAAAAAAACGTCTCTAATTTTTTGGACCATATATTTGCGACAAGGATCTATAACCCCCATGCATTCCATGGAATTACCTTCATTGTAGACTTTATATGTGGTAATCCATTGTCTCCTCAACCTTTCATCTTGAAAGGATTTGGAGAAGTCACATTCTTCATCTTGATATGGAACAAGTCATTTAAATAATAAAAAATTCCTCTTGTAAGAGTCTTCAACAATGAGCAATTGTTTTTTGGTCCTGGGAGTGGAGACTGAGCCCAACAATGCCCACCCCTCTCAAGGCAGTGAGTTGTGAGATACCATGAGGGTGTTTTATCAATGTAGAGATTGAATATTTTTTAGGACAAGGCTGGATAGAGGGCCTAGTTGGGGCTTATGTTCTAGGGGAGCCATTGGGCTTCTTCGACAAAAAAATCCTCATACCACACAAAAAACATAACTAGACTATTTCGACACATCCATAGGCCATGGGAAATCGCATCATCACAATGTGTCTCTTTAGCAAAAGAAACTGAAAAAATCCCTTAGTCACCCTACATATGGTTGTGCATATTTGTCCCCAGCCTTAATCATAGACTTTGATAGGATACATCTCACAAAATACCCTCATAACACTCATAATGTGTGTCATTTTTTAAGATTTCATAATCAACACCATATTCATAATCTTGAATATCAACAAGAAACTCATGAGGAGGTATATTGTTATCTTGAACCTCACCTTCGAAATGAACTTCCTTAAAACCTTGGGAGGAACCATGTGGACTAGTTCCTTTATTGTTGATTCCTTGCATAATTTTCAAAACAATGTTATTAAGTAATGGGGTGGCCATTTAAACACCCCCTATAACATTATTACAAACTTGGAATGCCACATCATTCGAGCGATGCAAATGCCACCCTAACCAAAAATAATAAATACCATACATTAATAATAACTTCAACATTAAATCAAATCAAAAGTCCTATCCCCCTAGTAAACTTATGACCAAAATAAATGGTTTTTATTCCATAAAATAAAAAAACCTTGGATTTTATATAAAAGTTGTAGATCATGAGTTATTATTAAATCATTTGGATTTTATATAAAAGGTGTAGATCATGAGTTATTATTAAATCAATTATTCTTTTATATGTGTACAAGATTGCCATTGTGCATTTTACCCTGGACATGACATATCCAGTTGGACTCTCCTCAACACGTGTTCCTTTAGTCCATTCACTCCAAGTTCAATATCTTGATTTAGATTTGATGTTGAGGAGTTTAGAGTTGCCTACTTTGATTGTGCTAAGAGAAAATTGACAAGAGGCACACTCAATCCAATTTCTGGTGTGTCAGATTGTTCTCATCCAAAGGGGGTGAACGAAAGCTAGGTAATGTCAAATTGTTCTCATCCAAAAGGGGTGTGTAGGAAATAGACTTATAGTTCAACATCCAACTAGGGTACTCAGTATCTTATTTGAATCAGATTTTCCAATAGTCCTAGTTTGACTATGGAGAGAGAAAATTGACCAAAGATTGTGCTTGTATGGATCACAAACCTTAGAGGCCCACTCAATCATATTTCTAGATCTCAGGTTGTTCTCATCCACAGGGAATGGATTGCATAGACTTTTTGATCAATCTTCAATCAAGGGATTTTCCCTGGCCCACTCCCTCACGCCCAAAAAGGATACATACGATGAATCTCCAACTTTCTCACGAAAAAATAAAGTTAATTGGAAAAAGTGGCACTCGTATCCATCAACTTTCTCTCAAGGACACGTGTACACTCTACGTATATATGTGAGGACACACTATACTAAAATATGAAACCCGTAACCTTCAAAACTATAAAATATCATAAACTCCCATGTCAAAACTCCGGTCGTCTCTGGTATATATATATATATATATATATATGAGGGTACACGTGAGGGTTCCACCTTCCTCTCCAAACTCACGTTCCGTACATTATTTTATATCCAACATATTTATTTTATATTTAAAATACAAACATATATGTCCAACAAAGCATAGCCACTTTTATGGATATATTGTTTTTTTCAAATTAAACATTACATAGTTATTTATATTCACATAAAACATTAAATTATTTAATCAATTATATTTCCATAAACAACATGAATGAAATTTTCGCTCATACTAGAGCGCATTTTTTTTTCAAAATTTCCAACTTTCATAGTACAATTTTCATTATGCAATCGAATGACATTTAGAATGAATTTCCCATTACTTATTAATGTATGTATCAAAATTAATTTATAATCATTTAGATAATTTTAATATCAAAATTAATTTATAATTATGTAAAGAATTTTAATATGTTATGATTGTAAAATTATATATACAATAATAAATTCTCTCATCTTCTTACTTATTAGGTGTTCAAAATGAGTAAATTGGTACCTTACCATTACCTCGCATATTAGTCATCTTACTTGATTTTCCAAATGGAGGAGAGTATTGACCATCAACCATAATAGCGATTAATAACCCACGAGACTTAGTGTAAATGGATCTCACGACCTCCATGACCACCATGGACATTATTTCTTAATGCAAAGGCTTGAACCGAGAGAGAGAGAGAGAGAGAGAGAGAGAGAGAGAGAGAGAGAGAGAGAGAGATGGATGTTGGTTGTCATTGATGTCAACATATGTGATGGGTGCATTTGAAGCAGTCTACAAGAAGCCTAGAAGTGTGGTCATGGAACTCGAAGTTGTTTGAGGAATAAAGAAATCAAGGACAATGTAAATGCAGGTAACACACTCATAGATGGATAGTCTGTGTCGTGTTGTTTCCAATGGTAGGTGGTACACCAAGTGGCTCCTCATGGTTAGGTGTAATATTCCAGATATAAAAAGTATGCAGAACATAAATAAAATGTTAGAAATGGCAGATGAACAATCAATATAACCAGAATAACACCACAATAATACTGAAATCATAACAAAATAACACCAGAAAGAGCACTTAGATTATTGAAAGCAATGTTCATAAGCCTCTTCAAGGGGGCAACCTCCAGTCGAGCAGAGCTCTATTACAATAATATCCAAGCTAGGGTTCTCATACCCTCGACTCCTATTTATACTAAATATGTCTATCAATAGAAAAATCTAGAGGAAGATCCTTCTAGAAGCGAAAGCGTCTATTAGGTCTTCTTACATTCGACTTATTCTACTTTATTGCAAGGCCTTATTAATATCGACCTTTATTACATCGGAATACATTGTTCTACATATGTGAGGGGTAGGACACCTATGTGAGGGGTAGGACCCTAACATGTCCTCCCCCTTAAAAACAACCTTGTCCTCAAGGCTTGAGATGTGGAAATTGTTGCAAAATGTTAGTTGGTTCCCAAGTGGCATCTGCTGGAGTTGTATCTTTCCACTGGACTAACACTTCCTTGATGGTTCGCTGACGTAGGAGACGCTCATGCTGGTCCAAAACTTCTTGTGGTTGTAGCCAAATGGAACCTTATTTGTCCAACTCGGGAAGGTTGGTTTGATTTTGGCACTTAATTCCAATCACCTTCTTCAAACATGAAACATGAAAAACAGGATGTAACTTAGAATGACTGGGCAAAGCTAACTTATAGGCCACCTGTCCCACATGCTTGAGAACTGTATAAGGACCATAAAATTTGGGCGCCAGCTTCTGACAATGGTCGACCTTGAGGGAAGTTTGCTTGTAAGGTTGTAGTCGAAGAAACACCTAATCCCCTTCTGCAAAATGATGTTCAGAGTGACCTTTATCTGCTTGTTGCTTCATGTGATTCTGGGCCATGACCAAATTCTCTTTGAGGGTACGGAGAATAGCCTCTCGAACTATAAGCATTTGGTCAACCGCCTAGACCTTCGAGACACCTGGTAAATATGAGAGAACTAACGATGGCTTTTGTCCATATACTGCTTCAAAAGAAGTCATGCGGGTAGTTGTATGGTATGAAGTGTTGTACCACCATTCAGCTGGGGGTAACCATTGAGCCCACTGATTTTGCTTTTCTGATGCAAAACACCTCAAATATGTTTCCAAACACTTGTTGACAACTTCCGTTTGACCATCCGTCTAGGGATGATAAGTTGTGTTGAGATGCAATTGGGTGCCTTGTAGCTTGAATAGTTCTTGCCAAAAAATGTTGGTGAAAGTTGGGTCGCAATCAGAAACAATAGAAGGTGGCATGCCATGAAGCTTGAAGACTTGATCCATGAAAAGTTGAGCCACTGTGGATGTTGTAAATGGGTGTTGAAGAGCATAGAAATGAGCATGCTTAGAAAGGCGATCAACTACCACCATGATGACTGATTTATTGCCCGATTTAGGTAAGCCTGCAATAAAATCCATAGAGATATCCCTCCAAATAGTAGGTGGAATCGGAAGCAGTTGTAGTGTGCCAGGAGATTTGACGGTTTCGCCCTTGTTGCATTGACACACATCACATTCGGCCACAAAATTATGAATGTCTTGTTTCATACCATCCCAGAAAAAAGAATGTTTGACCCTGTCATAGGTTTTGGTAAACCCAGAGTGCCCAGTTGTGGGTGTAGCATGAAGCTAAGAAAGCACCGTGGATTTAAGTTTCGACTGTTTACTTAAATACAAATGGTCTTTGTATTGAATCTCATCATGGAGCCAAGAGTACCCTGGGGAAACTGAAGAATTGGACTGCAATTGTTGTATCAAAAGCGAACTTTTGGGATCTTGTAGCCATTCCTAGTGAATGGCTTGGAGCCAATCTGGTACAATGAAGGAGAGATAAAAAAGGGAGCCTTCATCTTTATATTTTCGTGAAAGTGCATCCGCCACCACATTGTCTTTGCATTTCTTTTAAATGATATCATAAGCATATCCAAAGAGCTTAGTTACCCATTTTTGTTGCTTTGGGGAGGAAATGCGTTGTTCCAAAAAATACTTGAGGCTTTGATGATCTGTCTTAATTTGGAAGCATTGCCCCAATAGATAAGTGCGCCACAAATCAACGGCATGCAGAATAGCCAACATTTCCTTTTCGTAGATTGATTTTCCCAAATTTCGTTCAGATAGTTGTTTGTTGGCAAATGCCAAAGGTCGACCCTCTTACATAAGGACAACGCCAATACCTTTCCCTGAAGGATCACATTCCAAGACAAAGGTATTTGTGAAATCGGGAAGGGCCAGGACTGGAGTGGTGCACATGGCCATATTCAAGGTTTGAAAATTCTGAGCAGCTGTTGGATTCCAAGTGAAAGAATTATTTTTAAGGAGTGCGGTGAGAAGTGCCGCAATCTTTCCATAATTCTTAACAAACTTGCAATAATAACCTGTTAATCCCAGAAATCCTCGCAACCTTTTGAGAGTCTTTGGGTGAGGCCAGTCTTTCATAGCTTCAATCTTTTTAGGATCCACCCTGATGACGTTCTTGCCAACAAGATGACCCAAGTACTCGACTTCTGAGGCGCCAAAAGCACATTTAGATTGTTTCAGGAAAATTTGGTGCTGAGAGAGTAGATGGAGAACACGATCCACATGAGCAAGATGGTCTATCCAGGCTTTTCTATAAATGAGGATATCATCAAAGAAAACTAAGACAAAATGATGGAGAAAAGGGCGAAATACATGATTCATGAGGATTTGGAAGGTGGAGGGGGCATTACACAAGCCAAAGGGCATGACCAAAAACTCATAGTGGCCCTCATGAGTTCTAAAGTCAGTCTTAGGAATGTCTACTTCTTTCATATAGATCTAGTGGTAGCCAGAACGAAGATCAAGTTTAGTAAAGAACTAGGCGCCACTCAATTCATCCAAGAGGTCATCAATGAAAAGAATGGGAAATTTGTCTTTAATGGTGAGTTTGTTGAGGGCTCGGAAGTCAGGACACATGCACCAAGAACCTTCTTTCTTTAGGACCATGATCACAGGAGAAGAGTAGAGGCTCATACTAGGGCAGATAACACCTGCGTTAAGCAATTCTTGAACCATTTTCTCAATTTCATTTTTTGGGGAAAAGGGGTGACGATAGGGATGGATATTGGGAGGGAGGCTTCCTGGGATAAGGGGAATGGAATGATCATGAACACCACAGGAAGGAAAGAGTCCCCGGGGAGTGGAAAAGAACACTTGATGTTTAGAGAGGATGGATTGGAGGTCTTGCGGCACAAAGGGTGTCTCAATTGCCTGTATGGCATGGAGTTGGGAAACAACGCCAGAATGAACTTTTTTGTGTAGATTTTCCATGTGATGGGAACTAATGATCTCTGATGAACCAACGGTGATGCCTTGGAACTCATATTTTTTACCCTCCTGGTCGAATTGCATGGTTAATTCCTTGAAATCCATGAGAATGGGACCCAAAGTCCTTAGCCAGTCTGCACCCAACACAATGTCACAACCGCCCATGTTGATAGCAAACATATGAGATTTCAGGTGGTATTCACCAATTTGGAGACGCACATTTTCACAACGCCCTCCATATTTCATGGAGCCACCATTGGCAATCATGATTTGGAAATTATTGACTACGTGGATATATCAATGAGTTTCTTGGGCAATGCGGCAATGAATAAAATTATGGGTATTTCTACTATCAACCAGAATGATGACCTTACTATGCTTGATGTAACCAATTAGCTTGAGGGTTTGGGGAGTAGAGAAACTAGTGAGAGCATTTAGGGAAATGACGAGTTCTACTTCAGGAGGGTCTGAGGGAGGGGTTATGTCTGTGGTTTCAGGTGACTCAGACACAAGGGGAGTTTCAACATCCTCTTCTAAAACATCCTCCAAGATGGCCATAAAAATATTTTGTTCCTTACACTTGTGGCCCGGAAAATATTTGTCATCACAATTATAACAAAGGCCTTTGATTTGGCATTCAGCCATTTCAGCCCTGATCAATTTTTGGATCTTTAGTGGAGCAGAGGGAGTAGTGGGATTTACTGGTTTAGTGCGAGGAATAAAGGAGGGTTTCCAGTTTTGAGAAGATACAAATTGTTGTTCTTCTTTATCTCTTTTAGTAGCCTCCACCCAACTCTAAGGCCGAGCCATGAGGACATGGGCACGAATCTCATCCTTGCAGCCACTGATAAAAAATTCTCGGAAAAAAGGATCAAACATGCCCTCTATTCGAAAATCCAGGCACTCAAAAGAAGATATAAAGTCTTCCACTGTTCCGGATTGTTTCAACTTTGTCAAACATCCTAAATGGTTGGTGTCAGTGTCAAAGCATTCATAAAGCTCTGCCAAAAACTGTGTCCAAGAAATATACCCTTGACGGGAAGTTTTTCTCCATTTCCACCATTGCCAACGTTATTGATCTAGATGGATAACACCATACTGGAGTTTGGCCAAGTCATCTGTAATGCCATATAAAGAGAAATAATGTTCCATTTGGGCTACCCAACCAGTGAGATCCGAGCCATCAAATTTGGTCACATCCACCTGCGGAAGGCGTAGGTCACGCTGAAATAGATGGGGATAAGAATTATGGGAATGAGAGGAAGTTTCAGCTTCGGTGTTTGGAGGTGGGTCAGATAAAGGGTTATCTGCAGGGATACACAGCTTGGTGCAGATCATCGAAACAACAGATTCAAGATGGGTAGTCATGTCTTGTTTGAGTTCCTCGATTGAGGTGACGATGGAGGACTGCATGGTTATATTAATGGTGGCAACATTGGTACTGAGTTGTTTTACTTCTTGTTGGGTTTCTGTGAAATTAGATTGCAAGGTATTGAGGCGAGCTTCCAAGTCTTGGTTGCGGGTATGGGCCATGATGACGAGGGAATCGAAATGGGGTGGGTGGGTTCAAAACTTTTTCTGAAAAATGATATGTATGAATGTGATAAGGGCGAAGAGATAAATCCAATGGAATAGGTCTCAAATAATGGTGCAAAAAATTCCAGGCTCGCATTTTTTTTTTACACCTGCGGAGTTATACCCCGGTCTGAAGAATACTGCAGTGATGAAATGCCCAAATGCTTAACCAGGAAGAAATGTGTATTGATTTGGCAACCCAAACATAGTTTCACAACAACAGATCCTGTCTGTTTTAATTTTTATTTTTTTTCCATCCCCAAGGGTTCTACAGACAAGGGTTTGCCTTGTGCTATAGCTCTCTGATATACGTGCGGGGTCCAACAATAGTACTCGGCCCAATATCTTAGGGCACTAACTAAGGAGGCTAGACCGTTCCCTTAGTCGTACTACCCGACTACCCATGTACTAGAGAGTATCTTCCCGAGTGTTGTTCTCAGTGGCACTATAGTTGTCGAGCGACCGATCGATTTATCTAAAGAGGGCTTCAGGAAATCTAGGCCGATCCATACACAGGTGTTGTCTGATGCGCTACCACTCGAAGGGGTACCAACAGGGGTTACAAGGGTGGCCAACAGATGTGCACTTAATAACCACTTGTATTTCCTGTGTGTATGAATCCCTCAACCGCAGGTTTATGCACGTAACAACAAATCTCTGTGGCTTAAAGACGTCGGAATACATCTCTACCCTAGAAAAAAAACTAGTCCACATTTTTTTTGCCAAGGAACGTGCTCTGATACCACTTGTAATATTCCAGATATAAAAGTATGCAGAACATAAATAAAATTCTAGAAATGGAAGATGAACAATCAATATAACCAGAATAACACCACAAAAATACTGAAATGATAACAGAATAACACCAAAAATAGCACTTAGATTACTGAAAGCAATGTTCACAGGCCTCTTCGAGGGGGCAACCTCCAGTCGAGCAGAGCTCTATTACAATAATATCCAAGATAGGGTTCTCATACCCTCGACTCCTATTTATACTAAATATGTCTATCAATAGAACCATCTAGAGGAAGATCCTTCTAGAAGCGAAAGCTTCTATTAGGTCTTCTTACATTCAACTTATTCTACTTTATTGCAAGGCCTTATTAATATTGACCTTTATTACATCGGAATACATTGTTCTACCTATGTGAGGGGTAGGTCACTAACATTAGGAATATATGCCCTCATGAAGTTTGAAGTCCTGAAGAATGGTTAATAAGCCCTTATTTGGTTGCAAGTCATTAGTGAGAGGGTAAAGTCATTGTAAAAAGAAAGTTCAATAACATCTATAGTTAAAGAAAGATGTTACTTAGAAAAAGTATATATACACCTCAATAAGTCTCTCATAAATACATTTACACACACATTCTATTGAATGTATTATCTATGAGTAAGTGATCTATTAGTGAGTTTGTGACAGAGAAATCTTGTAACACCCCAAGACCAAGCCCCAGTTGTAAATGTGAATATGTTTTGTAGGTTGGTGAGCTAGTTTATTATAAGTCAGGAGGCTTATGTGATGATTAGGCCAGAGAGCCTAGATGTTAAAGGCTAATGGGCCTATTTTTGTACATTTTAACACTCATATCATTAATATAATACATCGTTGCGTGTAGACTGACCACGATACAAGAGTATGGGGGATTAAACTCCACTAGGAAGGGAAAGAGGAGGGGCTAGGAGACTAGGAAAAAGGGCTAATATTGAGGGCTTAACTCCAAGAGAATATTATATTATTATTTCCTAAATACTATGGTGAGGATAGTTATTGTATCCTAAATCTCATGGAAGAGGGAATGAATCAAAAGTGGACAGAAAACGAACTGTTGGAGAGCCATGTGTCAATCGGCGCACATGAAAATATATGTGGGAAAAATAGCCTACTTTCCCATCTTCCCCCATTCACACATGCACTCAAAATTCACGCATGGAACCATTATTTCGGTTGACCAAATCATTCAAGCACTCAGCCATTCACTCCATCGTTGAACCTTGGCATCATTCATGCACCCGTGGAGCCTGCATGCACTTGACAACTACCTCGTACATTTCCTGTTATGCATAGTGCACCCGTACTTTATATGAACCCGTATTGTGCCTTATATAAATGTTTTCGCTACTCCCATTACCTGTTCCTTACCCGAACTTTGTTGTTGACCATCACACATACCCTTCCAGTTATGTGCAACACCCTGTTCATTGCTTGAGCGTGGTTGTTGCCACATCCTATTCCATAATCCTTTTTTTGTGGATGCATTCACCTGAGCCAATACCTGGTTGACTAGATCATTGGATTGAAGAAGTGGGTTGTCAGGCCCGTGGGATTGAAGAGGCAGATTGAAAGGCCTATAAGAAACTCTCTCCATGTGAGAGAATTGTTGGGGAATTGAATTCTTGAAGGAGCCCAATTGCAGTTATAGTTCTTTGAGACTTCCTGTCCAGGCTATTGTTGAAGCCCTGGAAGGGAAGTGGGGTAGCTGAAGGAATTTTGAGCAAAGAAGGGACACACTTCCTGGGGTGGGAGAGGCATGTGGGGAATGAGAGATTGTAGGCTAGTAGTTTGAGTTGGCTTATGGGACTAAATCCTTCCTATTGATTATGTAACTTCCTATTGTCTCAGCCTAGCTTAGGAATCCATTTACCCGAGTGGAGTTTAGTCCCAGCTCGAGGGCGAACCACTACTGAGAATGATGAGCAGCGTGGTCTAAGGCTGGGAGGATTATGGAAGGCTTGCACACAGTTGGTGGTCTTCTATAAAAATATAAGTATTAATTATGTATTCAATTGTTTGTTGTGCATTTGTACATGTATTTATAATTATGAGTATTTCCTGTGTATGTTGTATGTATAGGATTACTGTTATTTCCACATGAATCTATGCATTAGCAAAATGTATCTGTCTGTATTAAATTTGTATAAATATATATCGTAAAAATGAAGAATTTTTACGTGGAATATACCAGTGACTTAAAGCTGGGGATGCTACAATTTAGTTTCAGAGCTTAGTAAGAGTGTGTTATGGAGTAGCGTGACCAGTCTGAAGGTTGGGGATGTTACAAATTGTTATCATAGACTCGGTTTTCAACACTGAGCTTGGATGGGCCATATAAGTGGAAATTGAAGCAAAATTTTCAAAATGAATTGTTGTCTAAATGGACAAAATTTGAGTTTCAGAGCATCCATGAGTGCCAAGAGGGCGTTGAGAAAACACATCAGTTGTATTTGAAATCTCAAGAGGTCTAGCAGTTCAAGAAATCCAACAGAGGAAAGAAACCACAATAACCATGGTTTTAGGGCCACAAAGTTTATATTTGGGCCGTCAGAACTATTCGAAAGAAGGAATATCATTCATAGTCATCAGATATGGGAAAGGAGTGCGACGATTAACCTTCAAGTCCTTCATACTTCATTGTTTCGACAAATTTTAAGATTTTGAAAAAAGGAGGCAAGACTCCCCAAGCTCCGAAGTCCCAGAGTAGATCTACACCATAGATCATTTGGGAGAAGGCGGACTATTGGATCCCCCCAAGTAGTTTGGCAGTTCAACATTTGGGGAATTCTAGTTATGGATGTGTAGAGTGGAGTTTTCTCTGAAGTCCCGAAGCTCTGAAGTAGTGGAGCCCCAAAGCCCCGAAGATGTATTGTGCAAGATTTCGTTAGTTCGACAATCGGGATAAATAAGGCATGAGGTAGCAAGAGCCTCTAAAGCCCGAAGTTTTAGAGCCCTAAAGTATTATAGCTCCAGATAAGCACTTGGACATAGCGCTTGGTCATATGAGGCTTCGGTCGAAATAAAAGAGAGCCAAGGATAGAAAGGAGCTAAAAGAAGGAGTCTATGGGGGTACCAATTGGTACTAACCTGCACCTAAAGAAGAAAATAAGGCCTGTAAAATTGAAGAGAAGATATAGCATGGATCCGAGATCCAATTTGGCTCTGAAGAAGAAGAATAGATGTACAAGTATTACCTCCCACAAAGCACAATTGTTCAAATATCCATAACTTTCTGCTCAAGGATCAGAATTGAGCAAGGGATAAGTCATTGGAAAGATCTTGGAGAATAGAATACAATTGTTCACCTAGAAAATTGAGATGAACAGTCATTTTCTCATAAAATAATAAAGAATAAGTCTAATATATTATTGAACTAGAATGGTTCATATTTTCATGAAAATTGTTGAGTCAGTTAGCCTGTTAAAGTCTGTTGGCTGCACATTTTGCAGAGTTAACAACAACTAGATCAGATCAGGATCACGCAAAGTGCAGAGGGATGAAGGAGACGCATGGGACTTATAGCCAGGAAGATGAGATCATAGGGATGGATGTCCATATGGGTATTAAAGGTGCAAACTCAATTTGACATGGTGAAGGAAAGGAACAAAGCATGAACTTGGTGGAGACAATTAAAAATTTGAAAAAGGATTTCCAAAGACATAAATATGATAATGAAAGGCTTATGAAATCCAAGGAGCGGCAAGAGGACTTCAACATGAAGTTAATGCAAAGTGTGAGAAAAATAGAAAATAAATTGGATAAGGAGAGTGGCTCAAGCAAATCAGGAAGTCACGGGTCTCCTAATGAGAAAAGAAGAACAAGAAGTGTTGGAAAACATCACCATCACTCCCCGAGGAATTCCAATAGGAGAGCACCCAATAGCTCAAGTCCATCCCCTGTCAGGAAGCTTAAGAAGAGGGATGGGGTGGATGAAATACAAGGAGAAATGAACAAAATCAAACCTCTTACATTTGATGGTGAGCATAAGAAGGATGAAGATGTCGAGATATAGTTGTTGGGCATGCAGAAGTACTTTCAATTACATAATTACTCCTCACACATAGAAGGAATAATTGCTATCTACTAACTCAAATGAAAAGCATCCATGTGGTGGGATCAACTTGTGCAGGTGCAACACATTAAGGAGAAACATGTTACTTGGAAGGAATTCAAAAAATATTTTGAAAATAAATACTTGACTAAGAGATACTATGACAAGAAAATGAAGGAGTTATTTGAACTCAAGATTGAGAGTATGACCATTGGTGAATATGAAAGAAGGTTTTTGGAGCTGTTAAAGTATGTTTCATTCATCAAGTATGATAGTGTTAAGATCCAGAGGTATTTGAGTGGGCTTCCACCATTCATCAGTGACAAGATACAATTTGATGATCCCAAAACATTGGAGGAGACCATAAGGCGAGTTAAATGCCTATATGATCAAAATAAAGTAAGGCTAACTTTTCAAAAATCTTGGGAATACAAGAAGAAATAAAAGATGGAATAGATGAAGAAGGGGACTAAGCCACCATTCTTCAAAAACAATCCTCAGGAACAAACAACTTTTAGAGAACCCAGAACAATTGGGATAGGGGGGGAAAATCCAAGGCAACCACCTATTCAATGTTGGGGTTGTAAAGGAGATAATATGCATAGGGATTATCCTCACAGAGGTGAAAAAGAGAGAATTGTTCACAATGTACAATAAGCTGAAATAGTGGAGGACATGGGAAGAAGTGTACCAAGGATCTATGTAGCATTAGACAACAAGCAAGCAGAGTTTCAGTCACATATGATTGAAGTAGAAGGTATGATCAATAACCAAACCATTGCTATTTTAATTGATTTAGGAGCTAGTCATAGTTATATTGATCCTAAGATGGTGGAAATATTTATTTTTCCAAGAAGAAGGCATGGAAAATCTTGGTTGGTGCAACTGGATACCAAAGCCAAAAGAAAATTTAATGAGATGGTGAAGTTATGCTCAGAAGACATGAATGGAATGAGCACCGAGGAAGATTTGAACATCTCGCCTTTAGGTTCCTATGATTTTCTAATTGGGATGGATTGGTTGGACCAACACCATTATATCCTAGACTATCATAACAAGGAATTTACTTTCCTGGATGTGGAAGGGAACCTAAGGACATTACAGGAAATTCCTAGGGCAATAACTGTCAGATAAATCTCAACAATGCAACTGAAGAAAAGTTACAAGAAAGGATGTTGATTATTTGTAGCTCATATGGAAGAGACATCTAGATATAAGGTGTCAAATATTAAATATCATGCAATCCTAAAGGATTTTGTGGATGTATTTAAAGAAATATTGGGATTACCCTCTAAAAGAGACATTGATTTCTCCATAAATATGATGCATTGAGAAGCTTCAGTATCCAAGACTCCCTACAAGATGAGTACACCTGAACTGAAGGAGTTGCAAATGGAACTTGAAGAGATTCTGAAGAAGGAGTGTATACGCCCAAGTGTGTCACCTTGGGGTGCCCCAGTTTTGTTTTTGAAGAAGAAGGATGGAACTTTGAGACTCTGCATAGACTTCAGATAATTGAACAAGGTAACTGTGAAAAATAAGTATCCTTTTCCAAGGATTGATGACCTCTTTGATTAGTTGAATAATGCAAAAATATTCTCCAAGATTGATCTCAGGTCAGGTTATCATCAAGTAGGAATTAAATAAAAATATATCAACAAGACTACCTTCCAGACAAGGTATGGCCTTCCAGACAAGGTGTTTAATGAATTCCATTTTCATAGAATACGTGGATAAGTTTGTCATCATCTTCTTGGATGACATTCTTATATATTCCAAGTTGGAGGAAGAGCATGAACAACACTTGAGGTTGGTACTACAAGTATTAAGGGAGCATCAGTTGTATTCCAAGTTGAGCAAATGTTCATTTTACCATAACCAAGTCCATTATTTGGGACATATCATCTCAAAAGAAGGGATAGCAGTGGATCTAGAAAAGATTGAGTCCATTATAGGATGGCAAGAACCTAAGAATGTGACAGAGGTTAGATCATTCATGGGCCTTGCAAGCTACTACATAAGATTTATTAAAGGATTCTCAAAGATCACACACTCAATCGCTTCCTTGCAAAAGAAGGGAGTGAAGTTTTAGTGGAAAATGGAATGTGAGAAGAGTCTCCAACACTTGAAGCATCTATTAACCAGTACCCCAACACTAAGGATTTTTTATCCAAATGAAGACTATGTTGTATGAACTGATGCATGTAAAGAAGGACTTGGTGGAGTCCTTAGCCAAAATGGGTATTTTGTATGTTAAGAATCAAGGAAGTTGAAGGAGCATGAAAGACACTATGCTACTCATGATTTGGAGTTGGAATCCATAGTGCATGCCTTGAAGATGTGGAGACACTACCTCATGGGGAAAAAGTTCGAGTTGAGGATAGACCACAATGATCTGAAATATTTATTTGGACAACCAAATCTAAATGCCAGACAAAGAAGTTGGTTAGAGTTTCTCAGTGAGCATGACTTTGATATAAATCATATCAAAGGAAAAGAGAACAAGGTTGTTGATGCACATAGCAGGATATTCCATGAGTTGCATGCTACAACCATTAGCATGTACCAAACAGATTTTAAGGACATAATCTTGGAGGCTGCAAAATCAGATTTACATTACATGGAAATGGTAACAAAATTACAACAAGGTATTTTGCAGCAGGAAGTTAAAGATTAAAGGCTGGGAGAGGACAAAGTTCTCGTGTACAAAGGTAGAGTTTATGTGCCAAATTCCCAAGAATTGAAGAATCTAATATTGAAATAAATTCATAATGTACCTTATGCAGGGCACCAGGGTATCTGAAAACTATTGCAGTTGTTAAGAGCCAATATTATCGGCCATGCATGAAGAAATAATTTGCATAGTTTATTGCAAAATGTTTGGAATGTCAAAAGGTCAAGGATGAGCATAGACACCCAACTGGATTGATACATCCATTACCCATTCCTGAGTGGAAATGGGAAGTTGTAAAAATGGATTTCATCACCAAACTACCCAGAACAAACAAGCAACATGATTCTATCATGGTAGTGGTGGGCAATCTTACCAAAGTTGCCCATTCCATTCTAGTGAAGCTCACTCACAAGGAAACTAACGTTGTTGATATTTATATGAGAGAATTTGCTCGATTGCATGGTATTCCCAAGAGAATTGTGTTTGAAAGAGATCGAAAGTTTACATCAAAATTCTGGAAAGGATCATTTAAAGGATTTGGAACAAATTTGAATTTCAGCACAACTTATCATCCAGAATCCGACGGGAAAATAGAGAATGTGAATCAAGTGATCGAGGATATGTCGAGGGTGTATGTAATGGATAAACCATCAGAATGGGAAGACTACCTACACTTGGTAGAGTTTTCTTATAACAATGGGTACCAAGCATCTCTAAAGATGAGCCCATTTGAGGCACTTTATGGAAGAAAGTGCAACACACCAGTAAGATGGGACAACCCAATAGACAGAGTAGTGGTTGGGCCAGAATTGCTCAGGGAAATGGAAGAGAAGATGTTAAAAATTAAATAGAATTTAAAGGTTGCTCAAGATAGGAAGAAAAGATATGTTGACAAAGGCAGAACCCACAGGGATTTTAAAGTGGCTGACCATGTATTCTTGAAAGTGAAGGCCAACAGAAGTTCCCTTAAGTTGGGAAATTGTTCAAAGTTGGCAGCTCATTTTTGTGGGTCGTTTCAAATACTAGAAAGGATTGGGCCTATGGAATATATGCTTGCATTTCCTCCATCCATGTCTATTCATAATGTATTCAAAGCATCATTGCTCAAAAAGTATATACCTTATGCTAATCACGTCATTAATTGGAATGTGATTTAGGTGGAGCAAGAAATCGCTTTTCAGGTGCATCCGGTGTGTTATCACTGAAATTTCGTCTACAAATGGTTACAAGAATTCAGCATCATCAAACAATTATGAGGTCATCCATGGACCTAAATTAACACAAAAGAATTCACAAAGGGTAAAAACTATACAACTCATGCAAAAATTAAAGGGCACTATGAAGACACTGAGCGCACGTGCACATTCACAAAACAGGAACGCAGAAATCTCGCACATGCGGATGATGCATGATTGTTGTCCCAAAAATCCGTGCACCTGAGAAATGATGCATTTATGAGAGTGGTCCGCCTCCCACCCACTTTTGGTTCAACTTCCAAGTTGATTTGACACTCAAATATGGACTGGATTCGACTGGGTGGCTGGTCAAAGACCTAGAAATGCCCTAAATAGCCTCTTTACACACTACAAACTAGTTGGACAATAACTCAAAGGAATGTTATAAAAAGGCCATGGATACACTTTATTTTTCAAGGAATTCATAGCAAAGTTATGCTGCCATTATTCTCTTGAGGAATCTTCTATCCTTTCCAAGAGTATACTTGCATCATTGCATTGGGCAATCCATCTCACCCCTTGAGTGGATTAACAAAGAATTCTTTCACCATTTTCATTTTCATTTTCAAGAGTTGTAAGAAGAGCTTATTTGTGGGGGTCCAAGAGCCCTCCCTTGGAGGAAGAAGGGACTCATAGTCCTCTTGCTTCTCGGTGTTTTCTTTCACTAATATCAGCCTTATCATTGGTGACATGGATCTCATTGTTTCTTTTGTCCTTATGTCCCTATGTTCATTAATTTAGTTGTTGTTTTATTTCTTAGTTTAATTCTTAGTTATTTTTGTATGTTTCTTTCTCTAACCCTTTTCCTTGCAGTTGTCCTGCTTAGCAAACCCAACTAAGCTTGCAAGCACCTCTATTTTTCTCACTAAGGTGACAAAAGAGGTGCAACAAATTGGCAAATCCACTGAGGAAAGGTATCAATTTCCTACCCCATTTGGGTTTTTTCTATCTCTTCTTTTGGTTTATTTAACTTGCAGGTGCACTAACTGGCCTAAGCCGACCTGCCAATCATCCAATTCCAAGGTGAATTGAGAGAATTCCATCCAGAATTTTCATTCACAGCCGTGTGTAACCTGTGAGCGGGTTTTGTGGCCCACAGACGCACATCATGCGTACATGCGCCCAAACCACAGTTTTGTTCTACGCACGTGCGCTCATTAACTCTTTTTGATCCACGTGCATGCACTATGTGTGCCTCTGTCTCCAGTAAGACCTGAGCATCTGTGCAAAAAATTCACATTGTAAAGTTTTTTGAGATGTGGGGAAGGCCCTTAGCCTTCTTAAAAGTGATTTTAAACATGTTTTAAAGCTGCACCACACTTAGTCCCCTCTTCATATAAATGGGTTAGTCAAAACACATAGGCACTTAGGGGGTTAAAATCATTATTTCCTCTTTTGCTTTCATTTTCGCCACATGGATGGCTTGTTTTGACTCAAAATATAAGTTGGAAATCATTTTTAATCACATTTAACTTGCATTGGGAC
>ML782397.1:147948-170855 GCA_009831015.1 Picea engelmannii | reverse complement strand
GCCCTAACCTCATCATCAAAGTCCACTTTTACAGAACTTAGTTGATTAGTAACCGTATTAAATTCATTTAAATGATCTGCAAAAAACCCACCTTCCGACATCTTCATATTAAATAATCTCTTCATTAGAAATACCTTATTGGACGCCAAGGGTTTTTCATACAATTTGGCCAATGCATCCATCAAACCCTTTGTTGTCTTTTCTTTCGAGATATTGAAAGCCACCGACCCTGCCAGGCTCAGCCGTATCGTTCCTAGAGCCTTTCTGTCAAGAATCTCCCATTCTTCATCCTTCATGGCCGCCGACTTCTTTTCTACTCCGCTCAATGGCAGGAATAGATCCTTCTGATATAAATAATCTTCCATCTACATCTTCCATAACTGGTAGTTTTGGCTGTTAAATTTCTCGACCCTAAACTTTCCATCTTCTGACATTGCTCCCACTCGAACCAGGAACCCTCTTTTCCTATGAGTTACCTTACACTCTGATACCAGTTGTTAGAAAAACAGGACCGCGGAGCAATAAAATAAAAAAAATGCGGAAACAAAACACAGAAGATACACAATACAAGAGAGACACAGATTTACATGGTTCACCCAGTGTGGGCTACGTCCACCAGAGAAATTTCCAGGTCCTTTCTTTATTATTATCCAACAAAATGAAGGGATACAACCTACAGCTAAACCCGTTGTAACTTCCTCTTATTTCTCTCACAGTCTCCTCTCTCAGAATACAATACACGCCAACATACATAGCCACAATACATTTCCCTCATAAAAGAGGGTTGCCTTCTAGGGAAAAAAACCCTAACATAATCTCTATCGTTAGATCTGTGACCTTATAATGAACGGTCCAGATTTACAATGAAATTACAATATACTTTTACAAGGCAATTTTTTCTTCGGGGGCTTCGCCCCCGAACCCCCGCTGGGGGCCCGCTTGCCCCCAAACCCCCCAGCCGGGGGGATCACCCCCCCTCTGCACTCCCCCGCATGGAAGAGTGTACATACTTCTAGGGTGTAAATACTTCATGGGGTATAAACACGACTGAAAGTAAAAGACCTCTAAATCAGGAAGATAATCAGGCTCCACAACCAACAATGAGGCTCTATCTTTCATGGACGGTTTCTCTGGTTATAATCAAATTCAAATTCACCCAGCCAATCAGTACAAAACCACATTCACTACCCCTTGGGGTACTTTTTCATATCGTGTCATGCCTTTTGGCTTAAAGAATGCTGGCACAACTTTCCAACGGGCGACGACATACATTTTTCATGATCTAGCTCATATCATCCTCACATACTTGGATGACCTCACAACTCGATCCAAGAAATGCACCCAACATCTTGATGATTTACGAATCATCTTCCAACGGTGTCCTCAGTACAACATCCGCTTGAATCCCCTCAAGTGCATATTCTGCGTCACCACGGGGCACCTCCTCGAATTCATCATTTCCCAAAGTGGTATTACCGTGGACCCCCTCAAATTCCAAGCTATCACTGAAATTCCACCTCCCCGGAATTTACATCAATTTCAGAGCCTACAAGGCAAGGCTAAATTTCTACGACGATTTGTCCCAGAGTACGCCATTCATGCACACAGTTTCCTTCGCTTACTACATCATGACATCCCATTTCACTGGGATGAACATGCCCAATAGTCATTTGGCGATCTTAAAATGGTGCTCTCCAAATCCCCTTTAATTAGTGCACCTGACTACAATCGCAACTATATCCTCTACGTATCAGCATCAGTTGTTTCAGTAGTAGGAGTTCTCATTCAGCTAGGTTATGACAATCGTGTGCATGTCATTTATTACATTAGTAAAAACCTCTCAGGGCCACCCTTGAAGTATAAACACGAAGAGAAACTAGCTCTTACAGTCATCCTCGCAGTCCAGAAACTGTGTCACTACATTCTGCTTCGCACAACTAAGGTTGTAGCAGATTCCAACCCTATGCAATACTTGCTCAATCGTCGACAAATTAATGGAAAATTTGCTCGATGGATCGTTATCCTTCAGGAGTATGATCTTGAATTCTCAACACCCAAGAGAAAGAAATCCCTCATTCTCGTCGAACTTGTCATGGCCCTCCCCTCTGACACAACTAGTGCCCCCGTCAATACTGACTTTCTCGACGAACACCTCTTTTACATCACTTTGGATGATCCTTGGTATGGCGACCTCATCGTCTACCTCCAAACTCAAAAGTTTGGTAACCACCTTTCACAAGATGATCGTCGTCGTATTCGCCACCAGGACCCCCACTACCTCCTCATCGGAGACATCTTATACAGGTGAGGGATCGACACCATTCTTTTTCGATGAGTGACCATTGATGAGGCCGATAGAGTCTTGAACGAATGCCACAGTGGTGCATGTGGGGGCCATTTTTCGGGAATATCCATTGCTCAGAAGATTATCCGAGCAGGTTCCTTTTGGCCTACCTTGTTTCACGATTGCATTCACGCTGTGAAATGATGCGAGAAGTGTCATCTTTATGCCAAAAAAGCCCAAGCACCACCTTCTCTTCTTCATCCAGTCATCATTGCCGGCCCTTTTTGTAAATGGGGCATCGACTTCATGACTTGTAATCCCCCCTCCAACAATGGACACAAATACATTATTGTCGCGGTCAATTACTTCACCAAATGGGCTGAATCTATGCCCACCTTCAACAATACCACTGACATCGCAGCACATTTTTTCTTTAACCACATCATATCTCGCTTTGGAGTACCACTCCAACTTGTTTCCGACCACGGGAAACACTTCAAGAATGAGATTTTCATTGAACTCTCATCTCAGTTAGGATTCTCCCATGAGTTTGCCTCACCATATTACCCTCAGTCTAACGGACAGGTCGAAGCAGTTAACAAGGTCCTCAAGACCATGTTACATCGCATGGTTAATAAACATAAGACCAATTGGCATCATATGTTATTTTCCGCAATATGGGCTTACCGTACGGCTGTGAAAATAGCTACTGGGTTCACACCATTTCATCTAGTCCATGGGGTTGAGGCCACTCTTCCCATTGAGTGCGAAATTCCCACCTTACGCACCGCAATTGAGCTATTACTCGACACTGCTCCAATGGAGCAGCGCTTGCTGAACTTAGAGTCCCTGGATGAAGATCGTCGATCTTCATTATAGAACAATGAGGCAACTAAAAAATGATCAAAGGCTACCTTTGATCGACATGTCAACCTTCGCTCATTTCGCAAAGGTGACCTTGTCCTTGCTTATGATATCGCTCATGATACCTTTGGCCATGGAAAATTCGAGTCACTATGCCATGGCCCATACATTATCCAACATTGCCTCACCAAAGGTGCATACATCCTAGCCTCTCCTGAAGGCCTCTCTCTCAAAGAACCCATCAACGGGTTATACTTAAAGAAATTTTTTAAACGTTGTCATTCTACTTTAGGTTATTTCTTTTATAGTGTTTTTAATCTTTTTTCCATCCCTCACGTCTAAACTATCATTTGTGCTATTGACAGATGCTTCCTGCACCGGCCTACCACATCGGTTACGCTGACAGCGCCAGCCGTTAGACATAAAATCTCGCTTTGGCTGCTTGGGCTCTCTACACCCCCTCACATGAAATGCTCCATTCGAGCGGCATATGTTTGGGTTCAACGACCAACAACCAAGCCGAATACATTGCCATCATCGGCCTCATGGCCGATGCCCAGCATCATCGTATTCATCACCTTAACATCTTTCTTGACTCTCAACTAGTCGTTCTCCAGCTCAACAATGTGTACTGCATATGCGATCCTTGCCTCTTTCACAAATACCTGCAGGTTATACTTTTATCTCAACATTTTGATTCCATTACATTTACACATATTCCAAGACAATTGAATCAAATTACAGATAACCTAGCTAATATTGTGTTAGACTAGCATATATCACATCAAGCTACCTCTACACATACATAAACACATCAACAACCTGTCACAACATATATAGATTAGACATCATCAACACATTAACAAAACACATGTAAACACCACATAGACCTCAAAATGTATACTCATGTATATATAAAACGGTCCACAGTGCCATCCAAATGTTTACATACAAAAATACAAGTATCCGCAGACCAGTGAAGCACCTCAGTACAAAATGGGCTCACCAGCCTATATAAAAAAATACAACAATACATAGAGCACCACTCAAGGTGCCTCTATAGCACCACCTCCTGCCCCTCCCTCAGGTGGTGGTCCCCCACCCACTATTGGTCCCTCCTGCCCCGGAGGTAATCATCCAGTCATCGCAGCACTTGCTACTACTACCCGTCGTACCACGGCCCGCCATGGCGGAGGAATCCCCACACACTGCTCCAGGATGCCCTCATCTTGGATGCGAGACCACATGCCCTCAGGCACACCCTATAGCACCACCTCTAGGCGACGACGTATGTCCTCAAAATCTGCTTCGGCATCCGTCGGAGTAGCCTGTGATGGCCTGGCACCAGGGTCATCAAACCGACATCTCCTCGTTGCTCTCTCAGGATCAACTGGTCTCGCCTCGATGTCCTCACGTCGATGTCTCTCTCCAACCCACAACCCTCCCCATGGCGGTCTCTCTAGCTCCTGACGAGCCAGCGCTCTCTGCAACTCAACCTCGCGCCTGTGAGGTGCCACATCTGCACATACAAACAAGCAACAGATAGTATCATCATTTATATCATATACATATGTCATGCTATCTCAAAAAACATATTTATATATATAACTCATCAACATACCTCGATGGTCAAACACCTCCCCTAGAGGTAACACCATGTCCGGATCCTCTCGGAAGTCAACACTAGCATAGGGAAACTGCAATATCACATCCGGCATCTGTCGCCATACCTGCGCTGCCTCAATACTAAAGAAGTGGCCACCCTTGCCAGCACCGTGGCAAAGCATAACAGTCGACCACTGCTTTATTCACGGCTCTCGCACCCTAGGCGCACTTAATAAAATCCTAGGGTGCAACATAGGCACCCTCTCCAATAACCAAGCCACTAGGATGGACCCGAAGGCAAACTCTCCTATATCCTTAGACCAACAGTGGTCCAGCTGTCCTACCATCACACACAGCTGACCACCACTGATCTGCTGCGTCACAAGAGACCCATACACTCTCACAATCATCGCTGCTATGCAGCAATGTGCTAGAGCATCCATCGCCCCAATGCTCACAATGATGCCAAATATAAAGTTCGCCCCTGAACAATACCTCCGGCCAACTGTCGCTAGTGCCACATCCCTCGATAACACCGGCTCTACCGGAAGGGGCGTTCCCCGAAAAGGGAGCCCAGTCAAAAAGTAAATATCCTCCACCGAAGTGAAGGTAATCTTCTCTCCCCGCACTATGAAACAATGTAGCTCCATACTCCACATCTGGATAAGGAACTATAGGAGATACTCCCGCACTCGTATCAACGGGCACTCAAAGAACTTCAGCAGCCCACAGGTTTCCAAAGTCACACGTACCCCCGGCTCCTCCATAGCCATAACATCTCTCAGCTGGGACCAATCCCGCTCTCGCTAACCAACCGGCATCGTGCACAATGATCACCTGCAACCACATCAAACAGTCCTAAGTCATTCAAATGGACCATAAAACAACATTAAAAAGATAATTTTTACACCCGCCAACCTTGCCTCCAAGGCATGGTTGTTTAACCCACAGGCGCACACACGTGCGTGCCTGTTCACTCCACAGGCGCGCACTTATGCGTGCCTTTCCACTCCATAGGCGCGCCTGTCCATCCTTCAGGCGTGCATGGGTGCGCGCCTGCTCAACATACAAGGGCACCTTCATGCGCCCTTGTCACGAACATAGGCGTGCCTTAAAGCACGCCTGTCCAATACACAGATGCGCATACATGCGTAGCTGTGCAGCCAACAGGTGCGCACATATTGCGCGCCCTTGTCCCCCTTACAAGCGCCCCCATGCGCACCTATCCGGTGGGTAGGCCCGCACTTGTGCGCGCATACTTTCAGATCACGCACGCACGTGGGGGCCCACACCCATAAAACCCCCTGTACAGCCCTCTGTATAGCCCCTGCCCAAAAAAGGAAACCCTAATTCTATGCAGGATGATTAGACCACTAACTTGAAACTCGTTGGTCCTCGATCGGATGCCTCATCCTCCCAGAATCTCCAAATCTCCTCTGAATACTTCTCTTCCAACCACTATAGAAGCAAGTACAAATGAGGTGGCAATGTGGGCCCTACAACTATATATAGGCCTTTTTTTCCAAACTTCCACTCACCATTCCGGGAGCTCTGGGTGTCCATTTCTCGATCTGTCTTCAGCCACGAGATCAACATCCCGTCATCTACATCATGATAGTCCCTGGGCCTCTTTTCATCCTGAGCCCCTGGGACGCCATTTTTTCATACCTTGACCAGGTACGCATGCGCATATTCAAAATTATCAAATAAATGCTCATATGTTCGATTCTCTTCAGATATTGTTCACGTCGGGTATTTTGTTTTCATGTGTGCAGGTACTTGGTCATCATACATCAACACAACCCCTTCAGGTATATACTCAGTACTGGCATGTAGTCATTCCCTCTGAATCTCACTTGCATCTCCAATCACACCCTCTAACATTTGCCTCTAGGATCCCCATTTCCGGCTCTACAGTACCAACACCTCCATTTTCATCTTCAGTACTATCACCCGGTAGCACTCTTACCCACATGAGTTGTCCCATTCATAGCACCCTTTTGCGCCTTTGACACTCATGCTTTTTTTCAAAACCCTTTAGGGATGGGATTCCTGATAGTCTTACATCATGTCACGAATCAGCCACATACTCCTCCTCATTTTGCTAACTTTCCCAACAGACTCCCAGATGATCTCTTCACGGTTCTATTTTTTTACTGCACCCCCACAGTATCATGAACTCTCCATTTCATCCATAATCAGTTTTCCCATCTGCAAATTTCCCTTCATACCACCTACCTCATACAGAAACCCACCCATGGGGCCCCCACCCTCCACCAATTCTCTAAGCAATTTGTGCTCTATACGGGCCAACCATATTACATCAGGGCACCCATTTATGTATTTGTACACTTATCCCAATGTATTCTTTATTTATTGTACAAATGCCTTTGTTTCCAGCAGTTACATTACCTTTTTATCATCACCTTTGGTGACCTTCTTCCATTTTTGGCAAAAGCAACCCATGTCACCCTTGGTTGGGGAACTACTTATCATCTACCCTTGATGACATCGTCCATATATTCAGAGTATCCCACAGGCCACTGACCTCTACCCTCTGAGTTTGTTCACCTTGTCCCGCCTCTGGCACAACTTATCCCCTGTCTTGTTGTCCCCCTGACACTTGACCTTGTTGAACGGTTGCGGCCACTTTTATCTCACATATACCCCAACCAAGGGCAGTCTTGAGTCTTCCTACATCTTGACTTCGTCCATGTACCTCCTCCAATTCCTAACCTCACCTAGTAGATTTCACGAAGCCCTTTGCTTCTGGGAGTCGCGTCCCCCTTTTTGTCAACATCAGCACAGTTTTCCAGAAGGGCGACAGTATCTTGACTCTCATCACCTTACCAATGAGAGCTCTCGGATGGAACAGGGAGAACCACAATTTCTCCCTGCTGTCGTTGACCCCCATAACATCCGATGTCAACACTTTCTCATGTTACGGTGGGTCTTAGTTTGCAACTATTGCAGTTAGTTCTTATACTTGCCGAAGACCTATGAACTTGGTTGGGCTATCAATGCCTACAGAATCTGTGATACTTCTTACAGATGCCACTTCCTACTATTCAGAGTATGTTCCTCCACAGAATTGTCTTATGTCTTTATCACGACCACCCCCGAGGGTGCTGCAGTTGTCTACATCAACACTTCATTCCTCTTTTTGAGTTACATGACATGAGCATGGGGCATGCCCGCCTCGTTTGTACACAGTTTATTTTTTACACACCTTATGGAAGGTTGGGTTCTACAGGTTCCCTTCTCCCTCCAATGTGGAACTCTCGACAATCCCACTATTTCTCTCTCTTACAACATCACTCTCAATAGAAGAAACATTGATGGATTTCGACTATACGTATGCTCCTAACCTCATCCATCAAGGGGCATCTGTTATCACTGAAATTTCGTTCGCAAATGGTTACAAGAATTCAGCATTGTCAAACAATTATGAGGTCATCCATGGACCTAAATTAACACAAAATCATTCACAAAGGGTAAAAACTATACAACTAGTGCAAAAATTAAAAGGGCTCTATGAAGACACTAGGCGCGCGCGCACATGCACAAAATAGGAACGCAAAAATCGTGTACATGCGCACGATGCACAAATGTTGTCGCAAAAATCCGTGCACCTGAGAAACAACGCATTTAAGAGAGTGGTCGGCCTCCAACCCACTTCTGGTTCATCTTCCAAGTTGATTTGACACTCAAATCTGGACTGGATTCGACTGGGTGGTTGGTTAAAGACCTAGAAATGCCCTAATTAGCCTCTTTACACACTACAAACTAGTTGGACAATAACTCAAAGGAATGTTATAAAAAGGCCATGGATACACTTCATTTTTCAAGGAATTCATAGCAAAGTTGTGTTTCCATTATTCTCTTGAGGAATCTTCTATCCTTGCCAAGAGTATACTTGCATCACTACATTGGGCAACCCATCTCACCCCTTGAGTGGATTAGCAAAGAATTCTTTCACCATTTTCATTTTCATTTTCAAGAGTTGTAAGAAGAAATTATTTGTGGGGGTCCAAGAGCCCTCCCTTGGAGGAAGAAGGGACTCATAGTCCTCTTGCTTCTCAGTGTTTTCTTTCACTAATATTATCCTTATCATTGGTGACATGGGTCTCATTATTTCTTTTGTCCTTATGTCCCTATGTTCATTAATTTAGTTGTTGCTTTATTTCTTAGTTTAATTCTTAGTTATTGTTTTATGTTTCTTTCTCTAACACTTTTCCTTGCAGTTGTCCTGCTTAGCAAACCCAACTAAGCTTGCAAGCACCTCTATTTTTCTCACTAAGGTGACGAAAGAGGCACAACAATAAGTATTCACTGCGATGCTCTGTTCTATTTGTGAAGTACCAGACATGTTAAATATTGATGAAGGATCTATGCTAAGTGCCCTGTAAAAGATATAATCACAGATCAGTGTCCTAGCTAAGGTTGCAAACATCTAAGTCCTGCAACCACCCCTGCCTCTACCTTGGATGAGACTTCATCTACTTCGTAGGTGTTTCCGAAAGGGTCGGTAGTTAGGGTTTTGTTGGTGCGCTCTTGACAGTTGAACCCTAGGTCTTCCCCTATGCCAACAAATGGTTTTGTTGCCAGGATAGGAACTGTGATTGCTGGGAACAAAAGAAGAAAAATCTTTGTGTGAACTAAGCTCTGTGCATAGATTTGTTTCCCTAGTGTGAAATATTCTACTTGACCTACAAAGCTTTGTGCTGAGAAAAAGAGGTCAGATCTGAAGGGAAAAGGTCAGATCTGCAGAAAAAGAGGTCAGATATGAAGGGGAAAGGTCAGATCTGCAAGAAAGAGGTTGATATAGAAGAAAACAAGTGACATATGAATGTTCTATGCTTTAAGAAAAGTAAAAGTGGAAATTTCTGAAGGAAAAAGGTCAGATCTGCAGAAAAGAGGTAAGATTTGTAAGCTCTGTGCTATGATAATGGTAAGAATAGTCAAAAAAATTTAGATTTGAAAGATTTGTGCTCTGTAGAAGTAAGATAAGTGAATTTTTTTGTTTCTAAACCATGGATCTAGTTATGTTTGATAGATTTTGTCCTAGCTTCAAAACTAGGGAATTAATAGATGAAAGAAAGTTTGATATGAATATATCTTATAAGTATAGTGATAGATATGTTATACCTATGCATCGAAAGAATGTCTGGACTAAAAAGTGGATGGAGGATCCTAGAAATATTTTTGTGCAGGCTAGGCACCATGATCCTGGTGCGCAGTACAGAAGGAGTTGGGGAACATCTAAACGAAAGAGAGGATTAACCCTCTGTTATAATTGTAGAAGACCGGGACATCTTTCATGGTGCTCCAGGAACATGAACAAATAGTGGTAGTCCAATGCCATCTTCCACGCTTACTACACTCAGTTGAATAATTTCATTCAGTCTACATCACGCATCACACCCAGTACACGTCATAGGTTTATACCTTTGATGAAATTCAGCATAGATCGTCACTTCACCTACATCATAACACGCATAGATGAGAACAAACAACAACTCCAGTCATATTACAAGTTGAAAGAAGATGACTTGGAGGATATTACCAAGGAATGGTCGGCAAACCTCCTTGTTGTAGCAGACCCCGCAGAGATGTCCGACGTAGATAGCCCTGAAGCTATGTTGGATACACCAAGACCACGCAAGACTAAGAAGGATGTGGAAGTTCAATATATCCACAGCACATCCATGAAGACTGCTTCGCTCTCACCTGCAAAGGGAGGTGATGATGAAGAACTAGGGGGCACAGAAGTTGAACAGAGAAAAGGCGAGGTTACTCCGCCTAGGGACGAGGAAGATCCCTCCAAGAAAAGGAATATTACCCGACCAAATCCCTCATCCCGAAAGAAAGCTAAGGCCACCCAGACCACACTTAAAACTACCCTTACCCCGGATGATTTCGACTTCTTAATTGCCGCACTAAATGATGTTTCACTAGAGCTCACAGAAAAGAAATAAGAAAATTAGGAGGAGCTATTCTGTCGAATGATGGGCGAACTCAAAGAAGTGCAATAGGCACTCCGGTCTAGCCAATCATTTTCTACGACTCCCTTAACAATGGAAATACCAGGAATAGGTGGTGAGCCCACTCAGTTACGCCATATCGTTGAGAAAGTTGAAGCTCGCATTCGACGCGCTCAAGAAGACATAGCGCAAGCCACCCAGGATTTGGCGCAAGAACAGAGTGCACATGGAGAGCAACGAAGGAAGGGAGAACAAGAGCATATTTCCTTACAAGTGAAGTGGGAGGAGGAAAAAGAACAATTACAGTAGAGCAAGGACTAGTTACTAGCAGAGAAACTTGAAGTACAGGAAAGAGTTCACAAAGCACTACGCTCTGTGATGATCATAGAAGTGAAGATGGAAGATCGTCTCCCACAGCAGGTGACCCAACTAGAAGAAGTAATCCAACAACTTCAACAGCTCATCAAGGATCTGGATCTCTGCATCGTCCCTAAGACACCCCAAGAGATAAGAGATCTAAGAGAGGCCACTGCTTGAAGTGCAGTCGATCGATTAAAAACATTGGCTTCGGAATTTAGGTAGCTAAGCACTAGAAGCGCCCAGACTTATGAAACCCTCGCAGAGAATCCAAAATTGCAGACATTGGAGGCACAACTCCAAGAAGCAAAGAAGCATGCAAATGTGATACAAGCGCATCTGAAGTCTGTGACCCCAGTCGAAAGAATGAAGAGGTTCGCAGAACAACGCACAGCCCAACAACAAGTACACATGCTACAAAGTAAAGTAATGGAATTCTCTCAATGACTGCAACCACTCCAAGAGAAGGAATGTCAACTGTTCACCAAACTTGAAAGCCAGGGAGCTGAACTCAAACAGGGTGTCATCACTGCAGAACAACGCCTGGAAGGACCGCTCAATGACACAGTGATCCAATAATTTACTGAACAAGAGACTATCGCACTACAACAGGTTGAAGTAGCTCGAGCCAAGCTCAAGGCGTTCGAAGCGAAATTGGTCAGACCTGAGTGAGTCGGGATTAGTCAAAGGTGAGTGTTGGGGGCCTGTTGGCCCTTGACCAAGTTTTGAAGAATACTAGCCATATTTGACCAGTTTTGTGACTACGACAGCTTGCCAAAGAAGGAGCGCAGCGTAGAGCGGAAATTAAGGAAGAAAGACCTATTTTTGGGTCCATTTTAGGGTTTTGGGTTGATGTAATGGGAAAGGGATGTCATCCCGTGGGTTTACCCACACTTAGGCCCATTTTTTAATCTATAAATAGGCAATGTAAATAGAGGAGAAGGATAGTAATGTAGTACATCTATGTGATGTATAACTAAAATCTTAGTGCTAGTAATTGGATCTGTGTGATCGGATGTATCTTAGAGTGCCATGTGCATAAGATCGAAAAGCTAAGTGCAAGTTGTTGTAGTCTTGTGTTGGAGAGAAAGGAAGAAGGATCTAGGGAGCTGCGCAGATCTTTTGTCCTGTGCAAAGTAAGGGTCATTGAAGCTCTGTGTTGTAACTGCTTGACCAAGATAATGTAGCCCCAGGGTGGGGGTGAACCACGGTAACTATGTGTATAGTTATTTGTGCTTCGATATAATGTGTTTATCTCTTTCTTGGCTAAGTGCTTGATGTGATTAAGTAAATCTAGTTATGCTTTGTACTGATTATATATGAATGAACGTTAGATCTGATATAGAAGATGCTTAGTGATTGATCTGTTGAATCTAACCTATATTTCTATGGCTAAGTAATGAATCATCTTTAGTATAAGTATTCACTGCGATGCTATGTGCTATATGCAAAGTACCAGACGGGTTAAATATTGATGAAGGATCTATGCTAAGTGCCTTGTAAAAGATATAATGACAGATCAGTGTCCCAGCTAAGGTTGCAGACATCTGAGTCCTGCAACCACCCCTGCCTCTACCTTGGGTGAGACTTCATCTTCTTCATAGTTGTTTCCGAAAGGGCCGGTAGTTAGGGTTTTGTTGGTGCTCTCTTGAGCGTTGAACCCTGGGTCTACCCATGTGCCAACAGTGCCCCAAATTCTATAATCCAATAAAGAAAACCATTTTTATCCCCCCAATGACTCAAGAATGAATCATTTATAGCTTCAATCCCAGCAATAGATCCAAGATTCAAGCTCTTAAACCATTTCCTAGACTCACCATCAAGGCTCTATACAAATACTCTCATCCACACATCTTCATTTTCAATGTTAAGGATATCTACATAACTATAAAAAGATGAAAGGTGTTCTTTGTAGTTATGTCTTCCTCCCCTATGAACTTGGCATGTACTTAAGGTATTCTCTGACTGGGAGAGAATTCATAGGCTGAGGTAAAACAAGAGGGACATATCTAGCAACCACTATGGCATCCATCCTATTTCTAGGAATATTAGCACCTACCATTGGGATGTGAACTATAGGATAACAAGGGGGAGATGGAGTTTGGACAGGTAGAAATGCAGCTATGGTTTTAGGATACAGGGGAATCAGTTGAGTGTTGGAGGGGGGTGGTATAGGGTTCAAAGGAAAAGAATTTCCCCCCTCTTTGGTTACTACAAATTTGATGGGAGGAGGAGTAGGAAAATCCAAAGTGGGAAAGTATTCTAAGCTCCTGGGTCTAAACCACTTTACAATATAAGGGGAAACAGGGGTTTCAAAAATTTATCCTTCCAAATGAAGACTAGAAGGGGGAAGTTCAATAAGAAATATTTCAAAATCTAAACTTACGGAAACTCTAGCAGATGGTATAAAAGGAGAATTGGATACAACTATTAGAATTTTAAAAGAAGAGTCATGTAAATTACCAGAATCACCTGGTACAACAGCTAAAAGTCCTTCTTGAGAGATCTTTCCTTTCTTGATAATATTCTCTAGGTCAGCTTCAGGTGTTTCCAGAGGTAGCTATGGAGTATACCTCGTGTGTCTACCTTTGGGAGCCACAACTGAAACAGTGGAGTCACCAGGTGCAAGCTGCAATCTTCAAGGTACTGGTTTCTGATGCACCTTCAGAATCAATATTTCTTTGTCATTCAATCCCAGGGAAAAGTATTCAATTAATTCCCCGGAAATGGAGCCAAGAATGTTAGCACTAAGATTCATCCTCAAATTGCAGGAGGATAATCCCAGTACCCATCAAAATGTTTGTGGAGGTTGGTTTATGATTGGAGGTCAAATGGACAAAGATCAACATAAGAATGTTTAAACACAAAAAAATGGGCTAACAATGCATAAGAAAATGAGGTCTTCATTAAATTCAGTCAATGGTTTAATCTTAAAGGTGAGAAGGAGGAATACTTAGTGAGGAAAGTGGACAAATCTTCCATGATCATCCGACCTTCAAGCAACTTGGTGTAGAAAAACTCAGGCACAAGAACACTCTTGAACTTAAGTTTAAGGTACTGAAATATATCACAGCAACATTATAATCAAACCTACATTACAATACAACTACAACATCTCGTCTGGATCATCCATGCATGATCATTTAAGCATAAGAGGAAACAGGACAGTGGAATAAAATACTGAAACAGAGCATAGAAGCATTATAATCAAACCTACATTACAATACAACTACAACATCTCATCTGGATCATCCATGCACAAGTGTTTCAGCACAAGAGGAAACAATATGATGAAATAAACTGAATTCTATTAATGAGAAAATATCAGTTCTCATACATAACCAGAGAACAACTCTGCTATCAAAATATTACCAAAATAGGGAGCTCTGCTCAACCATTGACCCTCTTAACATATTCTTTAACTGATGTATTTATACCTAAAAATGGACAATCGCTAGGAGCGCAAGTTGTCCATCATGTCCAAGTATTTTTGTCTATGTGTCCCTCTATCAAACTATGTGTGTATCTTCTGTCAGATGGAATCTTAGATCAGAATGGGCTTGCAGGAAAAACCATCCATCGTAGTACCTCGGGCTGACAGTTCTGTTTCCATGGCCATACCCCCATCCCTTCTATTTATGGAGTGTGCCAAGGTTTCAACTACCAGTCCTGGCTCATTAACTAATTTTACCTCAGGATCGAGATGAGGCATGAAGACTAGGGGGCTACCATGTGTTTCTATTGGTTTTGATGCTAAATGAGCACGCGATTTCGGCGCCGTCAAAAGTGGTTTGGACCCACACCCCTTTTGGGCCTAAAACTCACCAGCTTCCGCCACATATCTCCCCCGAAATATCATGGTTTAGATATCATCCCGATCAAGGATTTTAACGTCTGAGCATGTTGCAGTGCCGAAATGAAGCGTGGTCATTGATCTGAATGACCATGTGATCTGGGCACACCTTCTATTTTATCACCCTCGCTAAAACTTATCCTCCTGTCAATTATAATGTTCTTCTAACTGCACTTAGAGATGGCACTAAATTGAACTTCACATGGGATCTCTACTGTTGAAAACTTCTCCGGCATGTTCTCCTGTGCTCATGGTTGTCACCTGTTGTTGGATTACTGAGAGGGGGGGTGAATTAGTAATAGAGAAATCTAATATTTTTTTCACCATAAAATGCAAGTGTTATGTCAATGTAGCATTATCATCCAATAGTTGCAGAGTAAATAAACAATGAACAAATGAGCAATCACACACATACACAGTACACCAGTGTTTTACGTGGAAACCCAAAGCGGGATAAAACTACAGAATGCTTTTTCTTATATGTCTTTAAGAATTACATTCATTGGAAGCACCAACTTCCTTTGTTTTCCAGTTGCAACTGGAAGGAGGCTCCAACCCCCTAGTTTCTCAGGATACAACCTGAGGGAAGCTCCAACTCCCCAATTCTGTGGCTACAACCAGAAAGAGGCTACAACCCCCTATGATCTTCAGCTACAATTGGAAGGTGGCTACAACAACCTATCCTTTCCTCGTCCAAACTTCCTGATATATAAGTAGAATGATGGAACCATTATCACACTATCACTGTGATATATACTGTTGTAAATCTGTACCAATCAACCTGCACCAAACAACCTGTACCAATAACCTGAACCATGCATCAATATGTACCTCAACTTTTAATCAACTTGTACCATAAACAAGTGCATCAACCATGCACCAAGTTGTACCAAACAACCTGTAATCAACCTGTACCATAAATAAGTGCATCAACCATGCACCAAACCTGTACAAATAACCTGTCACAACAACCTGTCCAAATAACCTATTGGACCTTGACCAAGTTTTGGGAGATCTTTGGTCAAGTTTGACCTATTTTGGGACTTTGACAGCCTGTCGAAGGAGGAGCGCAATATGAAGTAGAGATCACGTTATCTCGACCCCTCTTTGGGTCCTTTTTGGGATTTGGGATTATGTAATAGGTATGGGATGTCGGCCCATGGGTTTACCCATGTTTAGTCCTAGTTTGTATGTATAAATAGATGCTAAAGAAATGTAGCAGTTACAAATGGCTAAGTTCTATATCTATACGATTGAAGGATTGTAAGTGCTCTATGCATACTATGTGAGACTTTCAGAGCTACATGCAAGTAATTGTAAGAAGGCTTGGTGCTTTACCCTAGCTCGAAGAAGGAGGATTTGGTGGAGTGCACGCAGATCTCCTATCTTCTGTGGAGTAGGATTTTGATGCTATGTGCCTGTAAAAATCTTGACAAAGACAATAAAGAGGAAGAGTTGGTGGATGTAGCCCCACGGTGGGGGTGAACCACGTATATGTTGTGTTTCTTTGTTTTGTGCAATGTGTTGATGTGTTTATGTATTTACCTGCTAAGTGCTTTGATATAGATAGATATATCTTTTTATGCTTTATGCTAATGATGTATATGGATGTTATATTTGACTTATATGAATGTGCTAGTGCCTGAATCTGTTAGATCTAACCTACTTCTCTATGATAAGTGCTTAGATACATCATATATGAATGAATGATGTGATGCTCTATTTTATCTGCAGAGTAGATAGTGGTTAAATATTGATGAACTGGCAGTGCTAAGTGCTCTGTTAAGTATTACAATCACAAATCAGTGTCCCAGCTAAGGTTGTAGACACCTGAGTCCTTCAACCACCCCTGTCTCAACCTCGGGTGAGACTTCATCTTCTTTGCAGGTGTTGCCGAAAGGGCCGGTAGTTAGGGTTTTTTTGGTGCGTTGTTGTAGAGTTGAACCCTCGGTCTACCCCTGTGCCAAAAAATGGTTCCATTGTCGGGACCTGAAACTGTGATGGATGGGAACTAAGGAAGAAGAAGTTATGTGAAAATATCCGTCCTAAAACTATGAAAGCTCCATACATAGATTTTTTTCCCTAGTGTGCAACATTCTACTTGACCTATGAAGCTGTATGCCAAGAAAGAGGTCAGATCTGAAGAAAAGAGGTAATATCTGCAAGCTCTGTGCTCTGATAAAGGTAATAGTAGTGAAAAGTTCTAGATCTGAAAGCTTTGTGTTCTGTAGAAGTAAGATAAGTGGAAATTTTTGTTTCAAAAGTATGGATCTAGGTATGTTTGATAGATTCGCTCCTAGCTTGAAAACTAGGGCACTAATAGATGAAAGAAGGTTTGATGTGCGTAGATCTGATAAGATTAGTGAAAGATATGTTATACATATGCATAGAAAGAACGTTTGGACTAACCAGTGGATGCAGGATCCTAGAAAGAAATGTTTGCAGGTTAGCTACTATGACCCTAGCACGCAGTATAGAAAGAGTTGGGAATCATTTAAATAAAGAGCGGATTAACCCTCTGTTACAGTTGCAGAAAACTGGGACATCTTGCTAAGGAATGCCTTCGGAGAAGACCTAGTTGTCTTTGTTGAAAATCTATGGACCATGAATTATTGGATTTCCCTAGAATGATTGCTAAGCTTGAAGTAATGAACATGAGACAAGAAAAACCTAAGGCACATCTAGAAACTACGATTATGGAAGAACCCCAGAAAGAATCAGATAAAGTATTGCTACAGATGAAAGAAACCCTAAATGATCACTGACATGTCAGTTTATCAGAGGTCTTCAAAGAAAAAGAATTCCTTGAAGAAAGAATAGGAGACTTCGATATTGACTGTATTCTAGATGAGGAAACAAAGGTGAATATCATGACAGAAAGAACTTGGGAACTTTTAGGGAAACCTACTATGACTTCTTCATTGGGAGGAATAAGTCTTTTTAGAGGAAAGATGATAAACCTATGTGGAAAGCTCACCCAGATATCTATGAATGCCAATGGAACTTCGAAAAAGGAATATTTCGAGATTATTAAATTTATTGAGAACACCGCCCCATTTACCATGTTACTAGGAAAACCTTGGATTGAAAGAGATTAGGTCGGAAGGCAAGAAGAAGAATAAGTTTTAGCGCAGAAGAAGCAAGAGTTAAAAGATTTCATGACTAGAAGGATCGCACACTTAATTGAAGAACATAAGAACAGATCGAAGCTATTTAACACCAGAGACCTGGATATCGAAGTTGCAAGAACACTAGACGGCCCACAGAAGATCAAAGTACCTATTCCAGATAAAGAAGAAGTATCACCCTCGAATCTTAGGAATGAATCTCAACAGCGTGAAGTAACTATGCAAAAAGAAGATAAGAATCAGAATGGAAAAAGGCATACCGATATGAAGCTCACTGGAAAGAAAGATAGAAAGCTAAGTAAGAAGAGAGCTAAGATCGACAAGTTACAGAAGGTTCCAGAGGGAACTTCGCAAAAGAAAAATTTGCAAACCTCGAGCTTCGTCGGGATAACAGAACAACGTCACATGGCACTTCGCTAGGGAGAAGAAATATAGTTTTTGGGAGAAATATAATTGTTCGGTCGACCCCCCCGAATGGGTAGAAAGGAATTTATGGTTCACCACCAGACCGTTGGACCGCACCATAATGGACAGAATGGAATTAATAAAGGTTTCTCGACCATTGAAAGCAATCTGTTTCCAAGTTATCTATTTATCCCGTTGTGCCATGCATCGAGAAAACTTTTTCTAACCATGAATCTGAGCCCGTAGACTTGTTGATTTTACACAGTGATAATTGCGCTATTTCCCTCTATCCCATTGCAGTGTCTAAGTTACTCCTCGAACCCGAATATTTCCAACCCCGAGCGTGTATGTCAGACGAATTCAGCGCAGCAGAGAAAGTTGTCAAAGAAGTTTTGATCGACCTCATGACTAAAAGAGTCATGTTGATGTATGTAGGTATACAAGCTTCATCGATGAGAATGGTGCAAGCCTCTTCGTCGACTACTCGAGGAGATGGACCATCATGACCATCAACAAAAAAGAGAACCAAGCATAAAGATGACCTCACAAATGAAAAACTAATTCGAACCATATTGCCTGATTACATCCCGCCTCTGGATGGCGCAGTGAATCGTGATAGTGTACCAAGAGATTTCGAATGCACCATAGTTACTGTGTACCTCCCGAAGGGGATACGCACAGTTCGGATAGAGCAGGATAAGATCATATCGTTGAAGTTCAATGACTTCAACCTCGGAGATCGCAAGATCTATGGTATGATCACCCTATACAAGTAACTAACTATAAATAAGGGGAAGAATTCAAAGATAATCTCCCAGTCATGGATGATGAACCTCGCGTAGTCCACCCTGCTGAATGTCATGAAGATCCCACACTTTGGAAGACACCTGGAAGTCAATGCCTGTGTCAAGATGCTACTGTCATGTTACCATGGCGGATACTTATGGCTAGACTGCTACATTATAGTTGACCCAACATTGATCCATAGGATCACAGGACTAAGTATGCAAGGACCCGACCCACAGGACTTTTATCCAGAAAAAGCCGCAGATTGCGCACTTGCACAGAAGATCAAGGATACATATGGCGACGTTGAGAAGGGAACAAGAGGCTACAAGGTAGCTTCCATCCAAAGTGGAGCAGTGCACCTAGCATGTCAACTGATAGTTGGAAAGTAAGTAAGGAAGAACCGACCTACACAAGTCACTGGCTTTGTCATTGACCTCGCAGGAAAGTGCGCGGAAGGCCTACAGATGAAATGGGTGAAGTACCTATTTAACCAGTTGGAAATAGATTGTCGAGAAGAACAGGATCAGGGTTATGAATTTCATTTCAGCTGGCTCTTAGTCCTCATTTCATTTGTTTCCTGGGAGATGCCGGAAGGAGCAACCTTCCCAGACATCGAGCCATTTGAACCGCTTGTCATGAAGTTCGCTACCCTGTGGTATTCAACTGATATGAACAAATAGTGGAATTTGAATGTTTTGTTTCATACATACTACCTCCAGCTAAAGCGAGCCATCGAAGCCGAGTCTCGCATGTCTCCGAACACCTTACAAAGGTTCTTACCCCTGATGAAGTTTAGCGTAGATTGGCACTTCATCTACATTATAGCATGAGAAGATGAACATAAAGAGTAGCTCCAGACATATTATAATCTTACAGAAGAAGACCTTGAGGAGATCACTAAGGAATGGTCCACTGACCTCCTTATCCCCACCAACCCTACAAATGTGTCTGATATTGACAACCCAGAGGAAACTCGTAAAGAACAGAATCCACCTAGAACCAACAGACAAAATAAGAGTGAGGAAGTCAAAAATTTAAGCAGCACCTCAGGAAAGACTCCTTTAGTGTCACTTGACCGAGAGGGTGATGACGAAGTAGAAGCTGAACAAAAGCCCAGCAAAGTAACACCACCTAGAGATGAGATTGACCCCTTGAATAAGAGGAAGGTTTCCCCCCTGAAACCTTCTTCCCAGAAGAAATCGAAAGCCACCATGACCAAGATGCAGATTGTCCTCACCTCCAATGATTTTGACTTCATCATAGTAGCCCTGAACGACGCTTCACTAAAAATAGCAGAGAAACAAGGAGCGAAGTAGGAGGAAATGTATGATATAATTGAAATCGAACTCTGAGGGGTACAACAAGCCCTTTAGTCCAGCCGCACAGTCTCCACTGTGCCCTTCCATCGGGAGAACTGGAGTTGGGAGATGAGCCAGCCCAACTCCACCGATTAGTTGATACAGTCGAAGCTCGCCTTCGACGAGCACAAGAAGAAACAAAACAAGCCACCCAGGCCTTGAAGCAAGTGTAAGGAGTACTTGTAGAGCAGTGCCAAGCTGCAAAATAGGAAAATATTGCTCTCCAAGCAAATTTCGATGAAGAAAAAGAACAGATATAGAAAGGAAGAGAACAGTTGCTCACAGAGCAACTCGAACTGAAAGAAATGGTCAGCGGAGCACTTCGCTCTATGATAGTCTTAGAAATAAAGGCAGAGGATCGAGTCATGCAACAAGTAGATCATCTCGCAGAAGATATCCAATAGCTACAGCAACGCATAGCAGACTTAGAGCTACACGCAGTACCCGAGACCCCACAAGATGTAAGGGATCAAAGAGAAGCAATTGCTCGAAGCGCAGTTGAGAGAATAAAATACCCTACTATGGAATGTAAGAAACTTACTAATCATAGTGCCCAAACCTATGAGCAACTCATTGAGAATCCAAAACTGAAGGCACTAGAGTCGCAGCTCCAAGAGGCAAAGTATCAAGCTGAAATGATACAAGCGCAGTTGAAGCCCCTGCCAACTGTGGAAAGAATGAAGCGCTCCCAAGAGAAACACACTGCCTAGCAGCAGATCCACACTATCTAGAGAAGAGTGATGGAAGTAACTCAGAGGCTCCAACCTATACAAGATAAGTCTTACCAATTGTTCACAGAAGTCGAAGGTTGAGGAGCAGAACTAGAGCAGGTTTTCACTGCAACTAAACAACGCCTGGCGGGACCCATGAATGAGGCAGTCATCTAAGATTTCGCTACACAAGAGGTCATGGAACAATAGCAAGTCGAAGCATCCTGAACCAAGCTCAAGGCTTTCGAAGCAGAACTACCCAAATCAAAGTGACTCGGGACAAGTCACGGGTGAGTGTTGGGGGCCTGTTGGCCCTTGACCAAGTTTTGGGAGATCCTTGGTCAAGTTTGACCTATTTTGGGACTTCGACAGCTTGTCGAAGTAGGAGAGTAAGATGAAGTAGAGATCATGGGATCTTGGCCCCTTTTTGGGTCCTTTTTGGAATTTGGGATTATGTAACAGGTATGGGATGTCGGCCCATGGGTTTACCCATGTTTAGGCCTAGTTTGTATGTATAAATAGATGCTAAAGCAATGTAGCAGTTATGAATGGCTAAGTGCTAGATCTATATGATTGAAGGATTGTATGTGCTATGTGCATACTGTGTGAGACTTTTAGAGCTACGTGCAAGTAATTGTAAGAAGGCTTGGTTCTTTACCTTATCTCGAAGAATGAGGATCTGGCGGAGTGCATGCAGATCTCCTGTCTTTTGCGGAGTAGGATTTTGATGCTATGTGCTTGTAAGAAGCTTGACAAAGATAATAAAGAAGAAGAGTTGGTGGACATAGCCCCAGGGTGGGGGTGAACCATGTATATGTTGTGTTGCTCTGCTTTGTGCAATGTGTCGATGTGTTTATGTCTTAACTTGCTAAGTGATTTGATATAGATAGATATATCTGTTTATTATTTGTGCTAATGATGTATATGGATGTTAGATTTGACTTATATGAATGTGCTAGTGCCTGAATCTGTTAGATCTAACCTACTTCTCTATGATAAGTGCTTAGATACATCAGATCTGAATGAATCATGTGATGCTCTGTTTTATCTGCGGAGTAGATAGTGGTTAAATATTGATGAAATGTCGGTGCTAAGTGCTTTGTTAAGTATTACAATCACAGATCTGTGTCTCAGTTAAGGTTGCAGACACTTGAGTCCTGCAACCACCCCTGTCTCAACCTCGGGTGAGACTTCATATGCTTCACAGGTGTTTCCGAAAGGGCTGGTAGTTAGGGTTTTGTTGGTGCGTTGTTGTAGCGTTAAACCCTGGGTCTGACCCTGTGCCAACAAAATCTATCACGGCAACATGTCTCATCAATCTTATCAACCAAATCAGATATACTAACCAAGACAACTCTCAAAGATGTGCATCAACCAAACATAACACAACAACTCATAATCATCACCAAGATCAATATGTGCTTCTAATAATATACAATTACAATTATGCTACATCATCCATAAACCATGTGTCAACAATACTACTAACAAGTGCCTCCAACCATGTACCAAGTATGTACCAATCATGTATCAACTACTCATCAACTATGACTCATCAAGATGTACCAAC
>ML782397.1:132549-147626 GCA_009831015.1 Picea engelmannii | reverse complement strand
ATGACTCATCAAGATGTACCAACATCATCAACTATACACCTCATGTATGTGCCAACTCATCAACTACTTGTCTCAACCATGTACCCAACATGTACCTCAACCAAAATCCCTCATCAATTTCATCATTCAAATATGATTTGTAAGTCTATAATAGAACTGGTGTATATGATCACATACCTGCAAACCTTCCTTAAATTTAACAACAAGAGACTAGCATTTTCATCAAACTTTACTTTAGTCTCACATGACTAGTTTTGGATTAGTCAACAACCCTAACTTTAAATAATCATAACTGTGTACCTGTAATGAATAAAGATCTAAAAATAGTACACAATGTTCTTCAGTGTGTTCTATGTAATTCCTCCAGGTGTCACTACCTGGAACCTCTCAGAAAAGGAGTTATAGAAAAAATGGCATACCTTGTTGAATTTTGGCTTATTCTAGAGAGAGAACTTGTAGAGAGTGCCCCGCACAGAATATTTGTTGTATGGATATGAAAATTTAACACAAAATACTACCAACTGTACTCTAACCAACACATTTGGTCTTACTAAATTTTGATCTATTATGAAGAAGTCATGACATTTTTACCTGAAACACTTGTTTTAGACTAGTTTAAGGACTAATCACAAAACCTATTTTCCACAGAGTGTAATTTCAAAAATAAAATGACCCACAAGCTTAAATTCGTACCACAACTACTTGGATATGTTTTCTCAATGTTATCCCAATTTCACGGTCTGAATGATTCTAGAAAAAAAATTATTGCGAAAATGGTGACATGACCTGTAAATAACATACCTTAGAAAGCATCATCAAAAGAATTTATCCTCCCTTGAATTTAGGTTTTATTTACTTCACCTTCCCTCTGAAATTCGACTTATATATCCTTTGGTTACCTCAATCACCTATAAATATTCAATATTCTCAAGTGTGATTGAAATGAGAAAGCCTTTCCTCTCATTTATACTCTCCAAGTAGCTTCCTTAGAAGCATATTTTAGGCCACTTTGTCCACATAGTCAGCTATGTCCAACTTTGCCCAATTTGCCACTTGTACATGTATCTAATAGCCACTTGACCACTTAAACCATTTTCCTCATTTTAGGGTTAACCTTCTTATAACCACTTTTTATAATTAGAAAGTTCTCCATTTACTTTATTATTTAAATAATCCTCATTGACTTTGTCACTTCACTTTATTATTTAAATAATCATCTTTGATTTTGTCAATTCACTTTATTGTTTAAATAATCCTCTTTGACTTTTTCACTTCACTTTATTATTTAAATAATCCTCTTTGACTTTTTCACTTCACTTTATTATTTAAATAATCCTCTTTGACTTTAACACTTCACATTATTATTTAAATAAACCTCTTTGACTTTGTCACTTCACTTTATTATTTAAATAATTTCTTCTTTGCAAGAACTTTGACTTCTTTGACCTTTTGGGGTTTCAAGCCAATCATATGAGGGTCTTTCAACTTCGTAAGGCCATAACTCTCAAACCGTGAGGAGTTATGTGGCATTCCACATACCACTGGAAATGGCATGACATGTACGATCCATCTAGAATATTCTTACCTTCAAATATATCAAAACCCATATCATTATACATCAAACAAACTTGGGTCCATTACCCAAACCTTTGTGCTACCGGACTTTCTTCAAGGGTTGACATCAATGACAACCAAACCAATTAATCAACAACGGCAACCCTTGAAAATTTCATGTGATAACATATCCTTCATCATACAAATCAAGAATATATAGTCATTGATTTTGTAACATTTTCATGACGCTTTCTCGCATGCATTTACTTTATGCTTCCACACATTTGTCGGCTACCACATGGAGCTCCAAGCCTTTTTAAAATATTTTCAAACTATTTCGACAGGTATAGCTGTTACCGCATAGCCTTGTTAGATTCAAATTTGTGTCCAAGGTTGAGTAATCTAGAGTTGCCTAATTTTATTGTGTTGAGAGAAAATAGACAAGAGACACACCCAATCCAAAGGGAGCGAACGAATCCAATTAGTGTCAAATTGTTGTAATCCAAAGGGGGTGAACAAGACCTAGGATAGGACATAGACTTATCAATACACAATTAGGGGACTCAATATCTTATTTGAATCAGACTTGATGTCCAAGGATGAGGATTTTAGAGTTGCCTAGTTTGACTATGGAGAGAGAAAATTGACAAGAGATTGAGATTTTAGGGCTCACAAACCTTAGAGGCCCACTCAATCATGTTTCTAGGTGTGTTCTAATCCAAATGGACTGAAAAAAATCTACTCAATCAATGCCAACACACATACCCAATCTTCAATTCTCTATTAATTCCAACACCCAAACCCACTCACTTCCTGAAGGGGTACATACGATGAATCTCATATAAAAGTGGTCACCTTCAAAACTATAAAATATAATAAACTTCCAAGTCAAAAATCCACTGGTATTTCATTTGTTTGTATATGAACACATTTGAGAAATCCATTATTTCAGACAAAGGGTCAACAAGTAGCCATCTCAACGGCCATATGTCTCCCCCTTCTCTATGTGTGTATATGTACACTTGTAACAAATGCATTATTTTTCAATATTAACACGTGGCCATCTCAACGGTCATCTCCCTCTCCCTTCTCTAAACACAAAGACCATTCATGTCATGGAGGCTCCTTCATGTGTTTCCAAAGTTAGTATCCCAAAGGTGCACGTGAGGGTTCCACCTTCCTCTCCATATTGTAAGTTGTACGTTGTGTACATAAGTTTATATTCAACATATTTATTTTATATTTGATATTTCAAACATATTTTCAATAAATAATAGCTAATTTCATGCATCAACAAACAACACTTGGGTAGGGAAAAGTGAGATTAATTAAGTAGGAAAAGGTGAGAATATTTAACCAGTGTTGTGGTAGCTTAGTTCTTGCCTAGTAATGAGCTAAGTTGTCATATTTAATATTAAAACATGAACTGCAACAATTGTATTAGTTTTGTGACAATGAATCCTTTAACAAAGGCAATGAATGAGTGAACATATTCAGTATGGTAACTTAGTCCATTACTTGGTAGGGACTAAATTGTCATATGACACTTATTTAATTGAAAGATTATTTAGGTGTGTTGATTTCTATATTATTGCTTTACTCGAGTCGTGCTTTTAAGATATCATAGCTTGAGATGAACATTTAATCCAATCCTTTTTTAAGTCGCAATATAATTTGAAAAAATGCACACAATAACACATTTATAATTTGATCTAAAGCCAATGAAATGCTTATAAGGTTATTATAATTACATTTGTAATTTATAATTTGATGCAAAGCCGACAAAGTGCTTTTATGAATATTTTAACAAAAACACTTAAAAAGGAAAATGAAGGACAATTTAAATGCACACTCAACACATTTATAGTTTGATGTGAAGTGACTAAAGTGTTTTTAAACCTATTATAATAATAATATTTAAAAAAATAATGTAAACATATTTATAACATGATTCAAAGTTAATAAATTATTTTTAAATCTACCAATTTGTTTAGTTGGTTAATTAAGGAATATAAATTTCTGAAATTTTCATTATGAAATTGCAAGTTTGAAAATGGACAAAGATGCAGTAAATAAACACTAATAGGCTTGAAAAAAAAAATTGATTGCTTTCCTGTATCAAATCCTAGTCACATATGAAAAAAGAATTTAATAAATCAAAGTCCGCGATGTTTTCATCAAAGCACAAAATCATAAAATGTGAAATTCATTTCAAGTTGTACAGTGTCAAGTTGCAAGCCGTAAAATACTAGTGTAAATAGTCTATTAGTTGGAGCCATAATATCAATCACAACAACTTTCTTCTTTTTATGCTAACTCCATGAGAAATCTAAACATTGCAATCAAATTTTCCAACATTAAATGGATTTTTTATTGGTTTGAATAGAAAGGAATTTTCCATCCAATAACTATGATCAATCTGTGAGACACATATACCTAGTCAGCAGACTGTGGTATCAACAATTTGAGTGCATGTAGTAGATTTTCACGTGTGGGTTCTGGCGATTCTTAAGAGATGGATTTTTTCTTTCGCCAACTGGCTACTGATTTGAAACATCTAGTGCATGTCCATACAAACCATTTTATAGCATGAATCTTGTTCATAGTATTTTTTTATGGTTGGACCAGTGAATTCATTGTTAGTGAGAAGAGGATGATAGTTTGAGATCATTCCAAGCATGGATCACGCTCCTTTCATTCCATAGGAGGTGTTCTTACTGAAATGGAATGTACTCAAAAATTTACCTTGGATTTTGTTATCACCATTAAAATTTTTATGTGAAATCGAGATTTCAGTATCTAGCAGGATGTTAAATGGGTTTGGAAGCCCAACAAACTAGAGAAGGGGATAAGTGTAGCAGGCAGAGGCTAAATCTGGTGGGGGTGCTAAGGTGATGGGACCCGATACATAGTAGATTGTGATCACTCCATATCAACAGTCAAGGATCATTTCGGGGGGAGAATTTGTGCGGAGGATAATTTCATAAAGCAGGCCTAAATCTGAACCGTGGTTTTCGGTCGAGGCTAGGTGGTGCCACCAGGTGCATTTCGAGGTGAAAATCGGGTTGCCCCAAACCACTTCCTCACGCCCTTGAAATTTGGAAAATGTATAAAAGGGCATTGGTTATTTATTTTATTACTATTTTTTTAACAATTGAATTGTTTGAGACTTGGCGCAACCACCATCGTTCAATTTCATCTCAACAATACGCCAATTGCACACCATTTACACTCATTTCCAGCTGTATTTATTCGCATCCATGGATCCTATTGTAACCTCAGTAACAGAACAAGACCCTATGGTGAATGAAGAATCCCTAATTGACCGAGATTCAGACGTATTCGATATTGAAATCACCATTTCTCCCATCTCTGTTTCCAGAAGAAACCTGACTGATAATGTAGGAAGGTGTATACCATTCCTTGAAGCAGTCCAGGCCACCATAGTCCCTTACGCTGTTGAAATCTCTTTCCCTTTTCCCGAATTCATAGGTTGGTGTGCCGAACAGTATTCGCATGAAGAAAAGGTTGTCATAAATAAACAAGGATTTGAGGTCATGTGTAGGGTAGAAAGTATGTCAATTCGAGATTCCCTCGGTATACCAGAGTCTTTCCACACAATGTATGGACCTTTCAATGAAGAAAAAATAATTAGGGTATATAGAGAATGTCCATTAGAGGTTTGATATTTGTTTTTACAGACAATTTTCAAACCAGAACATCTGTCAGAGAGTCTTTCTTTAAAAATGAATGTGAGTATAATGGTTATTGAATTCCAATGGGTATTTTCCCTATTGAGTCAAATTTTAGGTCTAGATAATGACAAACATGTGGTCGAAGTCATGCTTGGTTTCCTTTTGACCTTTTTTCAATCAGAGTCAGTTATGCCAGTCTGCATTAGTTTTGATCAATTCATAGTTGATAATATCCATAAACAGCTAGTGAATATTTTCTCTCTAAGGCATTTCAAATATTACACCTATTTGTTGAAGATTTTCCTGGAAACCAATAAGAGAGAATTTACTGAAGAAACATTCTTATCAACTAAATGTAAGAGGATTACATTGTTCATCTTCATCAACAAAGTCATATCGAGGGTTCACAATTTGATTTTCAACACCATCCTACGTAGATTTTTGGATGACATGAGGAGCTATCTACAGCCAAATCCAGAAAATAGAGTGGGGGACTGGGTATTGTTCATGCATTCAACAGTAATCTGAGTTTATGGTTTTCATGAATACCCCTATCTATTGCCTATTTTTCTGACCCCCATAATCGTTTCTCTTGACTTCATCAGGAAAAGAATTGTATCTGAGACAGATCATTTCTTAAAGTTGCACAAAGTATCCAACCTCAAGTTCCCTTTTAACATTGGCCCTTTCATTTTCAAATCCAGATCTTGTTTATCTTAGATTCAAGCAAAGCTCCAAGAGTTTGGTTTTGCACAACTACAGGGGAGAATATATGATCCACACCAAATCATATCCAAGAGAATATTGATGAACAAACATGCCCCTTATGAGCATGAACATGTTGAGGGTTTTGATAAGATGGAAAACCTAGAAGTCTGTGTTGATATCGAGGAAACCCTGCAAAAAAGTCAAAAACAACAAGTGGAGACAACTCTGCAAAGAATTCAAACACAACAAGATCCTCAGAAACTGATAGTCAAAGTTCCTATTATGAGTGTTTACATCAAGAGACGCAGTTCATAGGCCATGGGAACCAGTGATCAGCAGATTGCTCCTAAGAAGATGAATATTACACAGTCTCTACAGATAATGGATTTAGAGGAGGAAGACCCTAAAGAACAAGTAAATCTGGATATGGTGGAGAGTGGTACTAACACTGTAGAGGTTGAAAAGGAAAGAAAACTCCAAATTGAAGGCAGCTCAAGAACCTTTAGCAGCAAAAAACACATCTTTGATAAAGCATCTGGGGAAGCTTATCAATCTAAAAAGGATTTGGAAAAGCAATATGCTAAGAAAGGAAACATGGCTCTGGGTGAGATGAGGGATTTAGTCCCTGAAGTGGAAAATATTTCTTAGCACAAAGCTTCTTTGTTCATAGTAATGGATATTGAGAAGAGGACCTTTAACATTGCAGTTGCAGATGAATACAAAGTATCTGAGATAAAGATAAGGTATGACAACATCAGTGCCCTAAACAAGGTTAAATTCCATAAAAATACCAGTGATATGTTTTATTCTGATTACCTGAGTTTAAGCTTGAAGAATTCAAAACTGTCATCTTATGCAATGAAATTGGAAGGGAAGTTGAGGCAAGAAAAGTCATCTAGCAGAGCTTGGTCGGCTCAGGTCAAGAGGCTATAATTTGAAGGCCCCTAAGGGGTGAAATCCTCATTGGATGAAAAGGAGAAATTAATTCAAAGCTTGAATACTAAATTGAATATATCTGCCACGGAGCATCCACAAACAACAGAATTGGTTTCTCTAGAACAGGAAAATGAAACACTTCGTCAAGAGGCATTGGACTACAACGCTAGGTCATTGCAACTAGAACAAGAAAAGGGGAGGTGGTCACAAGGTTAGATAGAATTGATAAACAAGGTTGTAGTCATACCTCTTGCTGCAGAAGCTAGGCCAAACACTGAAGGATTTGTCGAGGCTATGTCACAAGTTACCCTGAAAGAAGGGGAAATCAAATGGTTAAAAGGGATCATAAAGAAATTGAAGCAATAAATGCAAGAAAAGGATGAAAGAATGGCTCAATTTCAAAAAGAGAATGTAGCCTTGTAGGAAAGGATAGATAAGTTGAAGATGAGATTAAGAGGCAAAGGCCTATTGTAGGGAGCCAAGCATATCATCTGGGATTCTATAGCTACTGAAGCTTCCAAATTCAGAGTGTATTTAAACTTCATCAATGATAAATACAACATAGCCATCACAACCAGGAGCATGTGCACTATTGTGAATGAGACTTTAGCAAAGAAGCCATCAGAATGGTCCAAAATGCTATAAATCTACTTAAATCCATTCCTACTGTAGAAGTTCAGACTATTGGATTCAAATATAGGACTACATTGATTATCTAGGCCAGGAGGGTTATTACTAAACATAACCTGTTGAAATCAGTCCAGACCAAGGAAACACAGATGGAGCAAAGTGTTCAAGAGTTCAAGTATTTGTTTGAGGAATTGTTTATCCAAGACCTCCCACCATTTTGGGATGGAAAGGGAAAATCGTATGATCGGGAAGAATACAATGTTCACCTGACTCAGTGTAGAATGGATCACTCCAAGTTCGAAACCCTAGAAGAGAATCTGAAAGGAGCTACCCTGGTTGAGAATTTGATTACATAAATTGAGATTCTAAATCAGTTCAAGGAATTCAAACTTGGACTATAAGTCATTTCATATGCTTCCTGCATTGACCTAGAGATCCTGATCAAATAAATGATATATTATGATATCCCTTCTGATTTGCAATGGAAGAACATAGTACGACTAGGTAAGACAAAGTGTAGTTTTCCAGGGTCAAGTAGATGATGTCAAGGTGTCACTGAAGATGGAAGATCACGTCGAAGACCATAGCAGAGAAAGTGGTGAGGAAAGAAACTGAAATGTCAGAGGAGTCAGAAGCTGGATCATGAAATATTTTCTTGCTAATTATTGTCATCGGTTTCAAAAACCGAAACTGTCATTTGTAATTATTGTAATCAGTTCCAGAAATTGAAACGTTTCATCTCAATTTTTGTAAACGGTTTCAAACCGAAGGAACTCAAAATGTATAAATATTAGGAGTTCCTAATGTATTAGTGTTGGAAGAAGTGTAAGGGAATGATTTTAGCTATCTATAACTTGAATGTAATTTTATGAAGTTGAATTGAATACACATGTAGAATTCTTGAAGTTTCCATGAAAATATTCTATTGGTGGTGATCTGAGTTTTGTCTCCTCTCTTTATATGTATTTCTGATTTCATTTTCATTGTCTTATGTTTAAATTGGATATTCAAAGGCCCATAATTCATCTTGTGATTCTCTCATATGAAGAAATTTAAATTGTGTTAAGTTCTTCCTAACTAATTCAGAATTCATTTATTTAATTCTTCGATGCAGTTATATGTTTTCTTTTCTTCCTACACTATGAAAATTTACAAATTATAACTCAGATTTATCGCCTCATTTATCCTTTATCCTCTGGAGAGTTCTATCGACCAGTTAGTGTTTCATTCGTTTTCAGAATCTTGACTCCATAGCCCTAAGTGTCCCTCCTCTTCCTTGCGAGCAAAATTATAAAAACCCCCTAAAACAACAAAACCTAGCCATTGAATTGTTAAAGAAAACTCATTATTAAAGACTAAGTGACAGGAGAGAGCCTTCTCTAAGCTGAGCAGACTAGTACTTAGATCTAAAGTTGGTTTGTAGGTTACCTCTGTCATTTTTTTTATCACCCGAACAAATTTACAGAGTGCTAACATTATGGCGTCGTTGTCGGGGATCAAAAGTGAAATCTTCCCTGGGAAAAGAATGACTTAAAGCTTAATATTTGATTCTTGAGGGTGAAAGTGAATGAAACACCTTATTGGATAAGACTAAATCTACCCTGGCGACTCCATTATTAAGAGACGAGTAGCATAAAGTAGTTTGAGCTAGAAATCATGGCTCCCAAGAGAATTCATACCAGGAGAAACCCAGACCCAGAAGTAGTAATCCCTATGTCTGACCTTGAGAATATTGTACACAAAAGAAAAGAAAATCAAATAAGCCCATTTGTGTATCTAGACAGATATTTATCCTTTCCCAAATATGGAGTGATAATAATTGAAGACCTTGATTTTGATTCAAAATTTCAACAAACTTTGTTCATAACTAAATCTGTGTCTTGTTTGAATGAGATCATCTTTGATGAGAAGAGGTTCCAAGATTTAATTTTAGCTTCCTATACTAAACCTCTTGTGATTCCTAACCAACAACCACTTCAAGTTCCTACTACAGCCATGGCAACTAGGTTTTCCCCTCTTGTACTACCTGCTCAATTACATGACTTTCCCCAGGAATATAATCAAAGAATTAATTTGTATGATGTTGAAGGCAATGTGTCAGCCCAAAAACACTTAGACTGGTTCGATGATTTTGTAGACCTAAAACAAGTAGATTTTGAAGATGCAAAAATGAGGTTGTTTGCACAAAGTCTTGCAGGAGAAGTTAGACAATGGTTTAGAGCTCTCCCAGTAGAAATTATCCAAAATTTTGAATCCTTTGAAACAAGTTTTCTTGCAAAGTGGGGTGACAAGAAAAAACCTCTTCAGTTGCTAACCCAGTATAACAACATGAGAAGGTCACCTGATGAAACAGTCCAAGATTTTTTAGCTAGATTTATCAAAGTTTACAAACCAATTCCTGTTGAAGTAAAACCTCCTCCCAGGGCTGCTCAACTTAGATATGTTGATTCCTTTGAAAGTGATTTTTCTTTGTTGTTGAGGGAAAGAAGATCCACTTCACTAGATGATATGATGAGTGATGCAATAGAAGTTGAATTAAATCTAATGGCTATAGGAAATATAAAATATAATTCTGAAAGGGACATGAAAAAGGTTCAATATAAGCCACAACCTTCAACCTCACAATCATCAAAAGTGAGGTTTGAACTGATGATGAAAACCATGGAGAAACTCATGGAAAGGATGTCCTTAAATAATAATCATAACACCATAGAATAGGCTGATGTTCCACCTAGAAACCAAAGGATACCAGCAATTCCACAAATCAGACAAAGGGATCAGAGGAACCAAGGTGATCAGCAAATAAGACCTCATTTTCAAAATAATTATGTAAATAAAAATTTCGATGGAACTTTTGAAGACAACATGCATTGTTGTGATGGTGAAACAGAGGTGTTTTTACTAAATAAGAACATGACCAGATCATTGATGAAAATGAAATCTTAATGCAGGAGAATGATGAAAGGTTGTCAGTGGAAAAGAAATATTACCAAATAGGGCTGCAAAATGACATCATGCAATTCCAGAAACAATATAATCTTCAAAAAAAAAAGGTTCTTGCAAATCCTCCAAAGGGAAATCCTACCAAATAATATAAAAATAATACATCTTCTTCAAGTCAGCCTAAGAAAGACTCTATTGCAAAGGATGTTGTGGAGAAAGGAAAGTAGAAGGAAGAACCTCCAAAGAAAGTACTTGAAACAAGAAAGGAGACAGTCATCAAAGAGGTAGAAAAAACCTTTTCTTCCTTTAACTTTGAAAGTGAGATGGACAAATTTAAAATCTATGTTCCATTCAATGAGATGATAAATAATAGTGAATATAGAAATCAGATCATTAAGATGCTCAAGATGGAATACAATTCTAATACTTTGAATATACAATATGATCATCCTGACATCTTTTTTGGCCCACGTGTAGACGAGAGTAGTGATGTTGATGAGGTCCCTCCTTTCTATGTCAGTATGAAGATTCATGATATGACTATTCACAATGCTATGTTGGATTTAGGAGAATCCCATAATCTGATGCCCAAGGTGGTCATGGACCAATTGGTCCTGGACATTACAAAGCCTTACAAAGATCTTTACTCCTTTGATTCAATGAAGGTGAAGTGCTTGGGCCTAATCAAATATCTGGTGGTATCTTTGTCTCAAATTCCAGCAAAAAATACGGTCATGGATGTGGTAGTTGTTGATATACCTCCTAAATTTGGTATGTTGTTATCTAGGTCATGGGCTTCAAAGTTGAAAGGGACTTTGAAAATGGATATGTCATATGCCACTATTCCTGTTTTTGGTCAAGATAGGAGGTTGTACAGGGAAGTTTTACTCAAATATATGGTCAGTAACAAAGCCCAACCAAACAACCAGACCATTTACTCTGTGGAGATTGAGATTAGTTCTTCTATTTTCTTTAATGATTTGATTTTTGAAGAGTAGGTGCCAGAGACTGATATGACTGTCAAAGACAAACCTGATCAACAAATAGATAAATTTTCAAATCATTGAAACAAAGAAGAAAAATAAATGTGGAATATGAGCTTTGATGGAGCTGTCAAGGGAGAAGGAGTAGGGGATGGTGTGTGGATTAACCCCCCTAAATCAAGTACCAAACTTTGTTCTTATAAGATTTATTTTGATTGCACAAATAACATGGCTGAATATGAGGCATTAGTGTTGGTATTGAATACTTTGAAAGAAATGGTTGCTAGGAGGATAGTTGTACATGGAGATTCTGAGCTGATTATAAATCAGATAAAGGGTATATACCAAGAAAAGCATCCTAGATTAAGAGCCTATAGGAATATACTGCTTGGTATTCTTGAAGAATTTCCATAGTATAATATTTCAGTGATTCCAAGGGGGCAAAATCAGATTATTGATGCCCTGGCTACTTCAGCCTCAGTTTTCAAAATACCATTTTTTCCTAACAAAAGATATGAGATTGAGGTCAAGAATAGACTGACAGTGCCTGATAACATTAAGTACTGTCAAGTTTTTGAAGATGACAAACAAATGGAAAGTTTCTTGAAGATGGAGGGTGAATTTGAAAATTTGAATATTGATGAGGAATATTGTGGTGAAGAGGAAGATGCAGTTGTGTTCACAAATGATGGCTATTTAAAAAATTAGATTGTTGGTAAAGATATAATGCAGCTAAAAAATAACATCATTCCCAAAGGCATGGTCCCATTGGAGAAACTCTTTGACAACAATGATGTGGCCAGAAGTCCTAAAATTATTGTAAATGATGGAGTTGTTCAAGATTTCAACATTGGGACTCAAGAAGATCTGAAGATCATAAAGTTGTCCAAGACACTTATCCCAGAGGTCAAGAAATCGTATATCAATTTAATGAAATAATTTCCTAATGTTTTTTCCTGGAGTTATGAAGATATGAAAGTTTATGATACCAAGGTGATTCAACATGTGATTCTAATCAAAGAGGATCATAAACCTTTCAAATAGAAATTAAGAATAATTAATCCTTTGTTGTTGCCATTAATTGAAAAATAGATAAAGAAGTTGTTTGAAGCCAAGATCATAGTGTCTCTGAGGTTTTCTAAGTGGGCGGAAAATCTGGTACCTGTCAAAAAGAAGAGTGGAGAGATCAGATTATGTGTAGACTTTAGAAATATGAACAAGGTATCTCTCAAGGAAAATTACCCACTTCCTAAGATGGATCACATTCTGCAGAAAGTGGTTAGTTCTCAAAAGATATCAATGTTGGATGGTTTCTCTGGATACAATCAAATCATGGTACACCCTGATGATCAGGAAAAGACAACCTTTACAACACCATGGGGCACCTTAATGTATGCCAAAATGCCTTTTGGGCTCATGAATGAAGGAGAAACTTTCCAAAGGGATATGAATATAGCTTTTGCTGATGAGAAAGACAAATTTATTGTTATTTACCTAGATGATATCACTGTATATTCAACTTCTGATGAAGAACATCTCAAACATCTAAGGAGACATTTTAAAAAATGTAGGAAGTTTGGAATTTCATTGAACCCCAAGAAGTCTAATTTTGGCATGGAAGAGGGGAAGTTGCTTCTGCACATTATTTCAAAGGAGGGAATAAAGATAGATCCTAGCAGAGTTAAGGAATCCTAAAAATTGGCAAACCTAGAAGCAAAAAAGAAGTACAATCTTTCCTGGGGAAAGTACATTTTTTGAGAAGATTCATCCCTAACCTGGTTGAAATCATAAATCATATCACTAACATGCTCAGGAAAGGAATTGAGATAAATTGGACCCCTGAAGCCAGAAAATACTTTGAATACATTAAATTGGCATTGACCAAAGCCCCAGTGTTATCCAGTCCTAATTTTGAAAAAGACTTTATATTGTTATATTTTGCCTCGGAGCACACCATTACTGGTGTCTTGTTAGAAACAGATGAACAAAATTTTGAGAGGCCTATAGCATACTATAGCAGGACATTGAGGGATTCACCATTAAAATATGATATCATGGAGAAGAAGGCATATCCACTGGTCAAGGTCCTAAAGGATTTTAGAGTTTATATCTTGCATTATCATACCATTGCTTATGTGCCCAACAGTTCTGTGAAGGATATTTTAACTCAGCCTGATCTTGAGGGAAAAAGGGTTAAGTGGATAGTTGGGTTTTTTTAGTATGGCATTGAGATCAAACCTACAAATTTGATCAAGGTGCAGGGAATTGCAAAGATGATGGTGTTAGAAAAACAGGACCGCGGAGCAATAAAATAAAACAAATGTGGAATTAAAACACAGAAGATACACAATACAAGAGAGACACAGATTTACGTGGTTCACCCAGTGTGGGCTACGTCCACCAGAGAAATTGCCAGGTCCTTTCTTTATTATTATCCAGCAAAATGAAGGGATACAACCTACAGCAAAACCCGTTGTAACTTCCTCTTCTTTCTCTCACAGTCTCCTCTCTCAGAATACAATACTCACCAAAACCTCCATAGCCGCAATACATTTCCCTCATAAAAGAGGGTTGCCTTCTAGGGAAAAAAACCCTAACATAATCTCTATCGTTAGATCTGCGACCTTATAATGAACGGTCCAGATTTACAATGAAACTACAATATATTTTTACAAGGCAATTTTTGCTTTGGGGGCTTCGCCCCCGAACCCCCGCTGGGGGGCCGCTTGCCCCCAGACCCCCCAGCTGGGGGGGTAGCCCCCCCCGACCCCGCAGAGGGGGTACCCCCCCTATGCACTCCCCTGTGTGGAAGAGTGTACATACTTCTGGGGTGTAAATACTTCATGGGGTATAAACACGGCTGAAAGTAAAAGACCTCTAAATCAGGGAGATAATCAGGCTCCACAACTAACAATCTCCCACTTGGAGACTGATCTCAACAACTCCACCACTGTTGTATATGCTGGACTCTGAACCTTCTTGGACCTGGAAAATTTCTCATCTTCATCTTCATTTTTGAAGGCCAACTGAAACTGAGCAGGAACTCAGTTTCTCCCTGGTTACTCCCATTGTTAACATGTTTGCAGGATTCTGGCTAGTGTGTATCTTTTCCAGCTTCAATTGTCCATCTTCCAAGGTGGATCGTATGAAGTGGTACCTCAACTGTATATGCTTAGTCTTCGAATGGAGGGCTGATTTCTTTGTAAGGTGAATGACACTCTGACTATCACAGTACAACCTGTTGTTCTCCTACTTCTTTCCCAATTCCTCCATAAACCTTTGTAACCAAATCATCTCTTTACTAGCCTTTGTAGCAGCAACATACTCTGCCTCTGTTGTTGAAAGTGAAACAACCTTTTGTAGTTTCGAAATCCAACTTACTGTTGTTCCACCTATAGTAAAAACATACCCCGTGGTGCTCCTCCTGTTGTCTTTATCACCTGCCATATCTGAATCAACATATCCCTGTAGAAAAGTGTCTGAATCTCCAAAACAAAATGCATGTGTAGTAGTACCTCTCAAATACCTGAGAATCCACTTTACTGCCTCCCAATGTTCTTTACCTGGATTGTTCATATACCTACTCACAACTCCCACTGCATGTGCAATATCTGGTCTTGTGCAAACC
>ML782397.1:95304-132499 GCA_009831015.1 Picea engelmannii | reverse complement strand
CTACCCTTCCTAGAATTCCCACGGTTCCCTGAGCCCTTTCCTCTATCCTTTTGTCTTCCCCTGTTCTCCATGTTCAACACATTACCTGATGTCTCACCTGTGCTTTTCCGTCGCATTTCCTCACTAAGGATAACACCAACAACGTCATCAAATTGTAAAGTATTTGAACTAGAGACAGAGTTACTTACAGCCATGACCAAGCCATTCCATCTTTCTGGCAATGAGCACAAGATTAGAAGAGCCCTAACCTCATCATCAAAGTCCACTTTCACAGAACTTAGTTGATTAGTAACCGTATTAAATTCATTTAAATGATCTGCAATAGACCCACCTTATGACATCTTCATATTAAATAATCTCTTCATTAGAAATACCTTATTGGACATCGAGGGTTTTTCATACAATTTGTCCAACGTGTCCATCCAACCCTTCATTGTCTTTTCTTTTGAGATATTGAAATCCACCGACGCTGCCAGGCTCAGCCATATCGTTCCTAGAGCCTTTTTTTCAAGAATCTCCCACTCTTCATCCTTCATGGCCATCGACTTCTTTGCTACTCCACTCAATGGTAGGAATAGATCCTTCTGATATAAATAATCTTCCATCTGCATCTTCCATAACTGGTAGTTTTGGCCATTAAATTTCTCGACCCTAAACTTTCCATCTTCCGACATTTCTCCCACTCGAACCAGGAACCCTCTTTTCCTGCGAGTTACCTTACGCTCTGATACCAATTGTTAGAAAAACAGGACCGCGGAGCAATAAAATAAAACAAATGTGGAAATAAAGAAAAGAAGATACACAATACAAGAGAGACATAGATTTACGTGGTTCACCTAGTGTGGGCTACGTCCACCAGAGAAATTGCCAGGTCCTTTCTTTATTATTATCCAGCAAAATGAAGGGATACAACCTACAGCAAAACCCACTGTAACTTCCTCTTATTTCTCTCACAGTCTCCTCTCTCGGAATACAATACTCGCCAAAACCTCCATAGCTGCAATACATTTCCCTCATAAAAGAGGGTTGCCTTCTAGGGAAAAAAACCCTAACATAATCTCTATCGTTAGATTTGTGACCTTATAATGAACAGTCCAGATTTACAATGAAACTACAATATATTTTTACAAGGCAATTTTTGCTTTGGGGGCTTTGCCCCCGAACCCCCGCTTTCCCCCAGAACCCCCAGCCGAGGGGATAGCCCTCCCGGACCCCACAGAGGGGGTACCCCCCTCTGCACTCCCCCGCGTGGAAGACTGTACATACTTCTGGGGTGTAAATACTTCATGGGGTATAAACACGGCTGAAAGTAAAAGACCTCTAAATCAGGGAGATAATCAAGCTCCACAACCAACAAATGGCACAGAAAAATTGTGAGCTCTTGGGAATTAAATTCATTGTTGATTTTTCAGCAGATTTAGAAGAAGGAAAGATCCCTCGGGTATCTCAAAAATTTCTTGACTTCCCATGGTATGATGATATTATTTATGTGTTGATAAATTTGCAGGATCCTCCTGAATTGAGAAAAACTAAGGCCAGGTTTTTGAAGATAAAATCAACATTTTTTTGTATTTTAAATCAATATTTGTATTGGAAGGATCCAAGAGGAATCTTGTTGAGTTGTTTGCTGGAAGAAGAATTAGAAAAAAAAATCAGAGAGTTTCATAAAGATGATTGTGGAGGGCACCATTATTGTAAAACTACTATGCAGAAGATATTGAGGGTTGGGTTATTGGCCTACCATTTTTTCTGATGTTTACAAAGAAGTTTCAAGATGTCATGAATGCCAAATTTTTTATGGAAAGAGAAAATTGTATCCTTTTCCCCTGAAGCCTATCTCTGTTGAAGCACCCTTTAGACAATGGGGCCTTGATTTCATAGGGTAAATTCATCCACAATCCTCATCTCAACACAAGTGGATATTGACAGCCACATATTACTTCATCAAGTGGATTGAAGCAATTCCCACCAGGAAATCCACAGATACTGTTATCATTCAATTTTTGGAGAACAATATTGTGTCTAGGTTTGGTTGTCTAATCAAAATCATTATAGACAATGCAGCAGCATTTAAGTCCAAAAAGATGGAAAAATTTTGCAGTGATTACAATATAACTCTTGGCCATTGCACATATTATTACTCTCAAGGTAATGGGTTGGCTGAGTCATCCAATAAAATATTGAACATAATTATCAAAAAACTGCTACAAGATAACAAAAAGGCTTGGCACAAGAAGCTTATCCATGCACTGTGGGATGGCAGGATCACTACTAAAATTTCTATTTCCACTTCACCCTTTCATATTGTGTATGGAACATAAGAAATCTTTCCTACTTCATTAGGATTACCAGTGATGAGATTGTTACAAGAGAAATATGTTGAACTAGATGCCAATCAGAGGAGGACAAATGAACCAATAAATATCCAACAAACAAGAGAGAAAGCCTTCAACAAATATCAATTACTCCAAGACAGAATTAAAAAGGATTTTAACAGGCATACTAAGGAAGATCATTTCAAAGTAGGGGATTTTGTGTTGAAATGGGATGTTAGGAATGAAGACAGAGGAAAACGTGGGAAATTTGACCATCTGTGGCTGGGACCTTCAAAATTGTGGCATACCATGGAAATAATGCCTATCTATTACAGGAACATAATGGAGATCTCATTGGTGGAGGAACTGTGAATGGCAGGTTTCTCAATCATTATCTCGCTTAAATGAATTTTCACCTTTTCCATTCATTGTATATAACCATTTGTGTTTTTCAGTTGAATCAATTGAAATAAAATCAGTAGAAATTGAAGCCTGAAAGCAAAGGCCCTAAGTTATGACGAGTGTAATTTGAGTTAGGTGAACGAAGTTCTGTGAATAAGATTTTCATCGATTTAGTTGCAGGAGTAAAATAAATCCCAATGGGAAGGTACTTGGTCTTTCATTCTTTTCTATCTCGTTGGGAGGATAGCATCCCTAGTTGTAACCCATGTTATCACCATTAAAAGTTTTATGTGAAACTGATATTTCAGGATCTTCCAGGTGCTAAACCAGTTTGGAATCCCAACAAACTAGAGAAGGGGATAAATCTGGTAGGAAGACGCTAAGTCTAGCGGGGGCACTAAGTTGATGGGACCCAATACGTTGCAAATTGTGAGCTCTCCATATCGATGGTCGAGGATCATTTCGGGGAGAGAAGTTGCGCAGAGGATAATTTCAGAAAGTGGGCCGAAATCCAAACCATGGTTTTCGGTCAAGGTCGCGTGGCACCACCAGGTGCATTTTTGGGTGAAAATCGGGTTGCCTCAAACCACTACCTCACACCCCCAAAACTTGGAAAAAGGTATAAAAGGGCACTGGTTATTTATTTTATTACTATTTTTCGAACAACTGGATTGTTTGAAACTTGGCGCGACCACCATCGTTCAACTGCAACTCGACAGTACACCAATTTCACACCATTTCCACTCATTTCCAAGTATTTTTCTTTGCATCCATGGATCCTATCATAACCTCAGTAACAGAAAAACACTATGTGGTAAATGAATAATCCCTAATTGACCAAGATTCAGACTGTTGGCATAGGGGCATACCCAGATTTCAACGCTACAACAACATACCAACAAAACCCTAACTATCGACCCTTTCAGCAACACTTGCGAAGCAGATGAAGTATCACCCAAGGTAGAGGTAGGGGGGCTTGTAGGACTCAGGTGTCTGCAAACTTAGATGGGACACAGATCTATGATTGTAATACTTAATAGAGCACTTAGCAGTAAACATTCATCAATGTTCAGTTCTTAGTAACAACGTAGACAAAACCTAATTACAAAGCATCGCAGTATTAAACCAGATCCATATGTAATAGCACTTAGCATAAAAGGAACATATTAGGTCTAGCAGATTCAAGCATTAAGCACATTCGCATAGGTCGGATATAATCATCCATATACATCATTAACACAAAGCATAAATAGATCTATCTATATACATCAAAGCACTTAGCAAGTAAATACATAAACACATCAAGACATCATACAAAGTAGAGAAACACAGCATATATGTGGTTCACCCCCACCCTAGGGATACATCCACCAACTCTTCTTCTTGATTATCTTCGGTCAAGATTCTTATAGGAACATAGCATCAAAATCCTACTCCACAGAAGATAGGAGATTTGCGCGCACTTCGCTAGATCCTCCTTCTTCGAGCTAGGGTACAGCACCAAGCCTTCCTACAATTACTTGCATGTAGCACTGCAAGTCTTACACAGTATGCACAAATCAAGTACTTAGCACTCAACACTCTTACAATCCCTTAATCACATATATCGAATCTCTATCACTTAGCACTACTTACTCCCTTTTACATCGCCTAGTCCTATATATATACATTAAAAAATGGGCCTAAGCATGGGTAGACCCATGGGCCGACATTCCCATAGCTGTTATATAATCCCAAAACCTAAAAATCCCTAAAAAGGGGCCTAGATTTCGTGATCTCTACTTCGACTTGCGCTTCGCCTTCGATATCCTGTCGAAGTCCCAAAATAGGTCAACTTGACCAAGGATCTCCAAAAACTTGTTCAAGGGCCAACAGGCCCCCAACACTCACTTGTGACTCGTCCCAAGTCACTCTCATTTGGGTAGTTCTGCTTCAAAATCCTTGAGCTACTTTGACTTGTTGTTGTGCTATGGCCTCCTGTTCAGCTAACTCTTGGATGACTATGTCGTTGACAGGTCCCTCCAGGCGTTGTTCAGCTGCAGTGACAACCTGCTCCAGTTCTGCTCCTCGGCCTTTGACCTCTATGAAAAATTGGTAGGCCTTATATTGTACAAGTTGGAGCCTCTGAGTTACTTCCATAACTCTACTCTGGATAGTGTGGATCTGTTGTTGGGTGGTGCATTTCTCTTAGGAGCGCTTCATTCTTTCCACAGCTGACACGAGCTTCAACTGTGCCTATATCGTTTTGGCTTGATACTTCACCTCTTGGAGCTTTGACTCTAGTGCCTTTGGTTCTGGATTCTTAGTGAGTTGTTCGTAGGTCTGGGCACTATGATTACTCAGCTTCTTTCATTCCATGGAAAGGGCCTTTATCCTTTCAACTGCACTCCGGGCAGTTTCTTCTCTTTGATCCCTTACCACCTATGGAGTCTCGGGCATTGTGTGGAGCTCTAAGTCTTCTATGTGTTGTTGTAGATGTTGGATAGCTTCTACAAACTTCTCTACTTGTTGCGGGACTCGGTCCTCTGCCCTTATTTCTAATACTATCACAGAGCGAAGTGCTCTATTGACTGCTTCTTTCACTTCGATTTTCTTCGCGAGCAACTGTTCTTTTCCTTGTTGCATCTTTGTTTTTTCTTCATCGAACTTCACTTGGAGAGAAATCTTTTCTTGTTCTGCAGCTTAGTGTTGTTCTACAATTACTCCTTGTACTTGCGTCAAATCCTGAGTGGCTTGTTCTGTTTCTTCTTGTGCTCATCGAAGGAAAGATTCGACTGTATCATCTAGTCAGTGGAGTTGGGTTGGATCATCTCCCAACTCTAGTTCTCCCAATGGCAGAGGTGCAGTGGAGAATGCGCGGCTAGACTGAAGGGCCTGTTGTACCCCTCAGAGTTTGATTTCAATTATATCATACATTTCCTCCTACTTTGATCCTTGTTTCTCTACTATTTCTAGTGAAGTGTCTTTTAGAGATGCTATGATGAAATCAAAATCAACAGAGCTGAGGACAGTCTGCATCTTGGTCATGGTGGATTTCGATTTCTTCCGAGAAGAAGGTTTCGGGGGGTAAACCTTCCTCTTCTTCAAGGGGTCAACATTGTCTCTGGGCGATGTTACTTCACCTATCTTCTATTCAGCTTCTACTTTGTCATCACCCCCTCAGTCAAGTGACACTGAAGCATTCTTTCCTGAGGTGCTACTTAAATTTTGGACCTCCTCAGTCTTTGTGGATGTATTTTGTTCTTTATGAGTGTCCTCTAGGCTATCAAGATTAGATATCTCTGCAGGGTTGGCAGGGATAAGGAGTTTAGTGGACCATTCCTTGGTGATCTCCTCAAGGTCTTCTTATGTAAGTTTGTAATATGACTAGAGTTTCTCTTTATGTTCATCTGCTCGCATTGTAATGTAGATGAAGTGTCGATCTACGTTGAACTTCATCAGGGGTCGGAACCTTTGTAAGGTTTTCGGAGTCATGCGAGGCTTAGCTTCGATGGCTCTCTTTACCTGGAGGTAATATGTATGAAACACAGTATTCGACTACCACTGTTTGTTCATATCACTTGAATACCACGGGGTAGCGAACTTCGCATCAAGCAGTTCGAATGACTCTATGTCTGGGAAGGTCGCATCTTCCAGAATCTTCTAGGAAACAAATGCAATGAGGATCAGAAGCCAGCTGAAATGAAATTCCTAACCATGATCCTATGCTTCTCGACAGTCTAGTTCCAATTGGTTAACTAAGTACTTTGCCCAATTCATCTGTAGGCCTTCCAGGCACTTCCCCGCAAGGTCAATGACAAAGCTGGTGACCTGCGTAGGTTGGTTCTTCCTTACTAACTTTCTAGCTATCAGTTGCATTCTAGGCGCACTACGCCACTCTGGATGGAATCTACCTTGTAGCCTCTTATTCCCTTCTCAACATCGCCATATGTATCCTTGATCTTTTGTGCTAGTGCACGATCTGTGGATTTTCCTAGATAAAAGTCCTGCGGGTCGAGTCCTTGCATACTCAGTCTTGCGATCCTATGGATCAGCATTGGGTCCACTATAATGTGGTGGTCTAGACATAAGTAGCCACCATGGTAACACGATAGTAGCAGCTTGACACAGGCATTGACTTCCTCGTGTCTTCTGAAGTGTGGGATCTTCATGACATTCAGCAGGGTGGACTGTGCGAGGCTCATCATCCATGACTAAGGGATGATCTTTGAGTCCTTCTCTTTTGTTCTAGTTAGGTACTTATATGGGGCAAGCATACCATAGATATTGCGATCTATAAGGTTGAAGTCATTGAACTTCAACGCTGCGATCTTGTCCTGATCTGCTCGAACTGCGTGTATCCCCTTCAGGAGGTATGCAGTAACTATGGTGTACTTGAAATCTCTTGGTACACTATCACGATTCACCATGCCAGCCAGAGGCGGGATGTAATCGGGAAATATATATGGAATCATCTTTGTGTTGGCTAGGTTGTCTCTGTGCTTGGTTCTCTTTTCCGCTGAGGATTAGGATGATCCGACTCCATGAGAAGTAAATGGAGAGTCTTGTAGTCCTCTCATCGATGACGCTTGTATACCTACAGACATCGACATGACTCGTTCATTCATGAGGTCGATGAGAACTTCTTCGAAAAATTTCTCTGCAGCACTGAACTCGTCTTACATACACGCTCGGGGTTGGAAATCTCGGGTTCGAGGAGTAACTTAGACAGTGCAATGGGATAGAGGACAATAGCACAATGATCACTGTATAAAATCAATAAGTTTATGGGCTCAGATTCACGGTTAGCAAAAGTGTTCACGGTGCATGGCGCAACAGGATAAATAGATAACTTGGGAACGGATCTCTTGCAACAGGTGAGAAGCAAACCATAGATGCCCTTTTACCCATTCGGAGGGTTAACCTAACAGTTATACCATTCCCAATGGCTATGTTGCTTCACCCTGGCGAAGTGCCCTGTGATGTTGTTCTGTTATCCCGATGAAGTTCCAATTTTGCAAATTTTCCTTCTGCGAAGTTCTCTATGGAACCTTCTATAACTTGTCGATCTTAGCTCTCTTTTTACTTAGATTTCTAGATTTCTTCCGAATGAGCTTTGTCTCGGTATTACTTTTTCCATTCTAATTCTTATCTTCTTTTGGCATAGTTACTTAGCGTTGTGGAGATTCTTTCCTAAGATTCAAGGGTGATACTTCTTCATTATCTGGGCTAGGTACTTCAATCTTCTATGGGTCTTCTAGGGTTATTGCAACTTCGACATCTGAATATATGGTTTTAAATAGATTTGATTTGTTCTTATGTTCTTCAATCAAGTGTCTGATCCTTCTAGTCATGAAATCTTTTAACTCTTGCTTATGTTTCTCTAAAACTTCTTCTCCTTCTTTCCTTCTGGCCTGATCTCTTTCAATCCAAGGTTTTCCTAGTAACATGGTATATGGGGCGTTGTTCTCAATAAAATTAACAATCTTGAAATCATCCTATGTAGAAGTCCCATCGGAATTCATAGATATCTGGGTGAGCTTTCCACATAGGTTTATCATCTTTCCTATAAATAGCCCTACTCCTCCCAATGAAGGAGTCATAGCAGGTTTCCCTAAAAGTTCCCAAGTTCTTTCTGTCATGATATTCACCTGTGTTTCCTCATCTAAAACACAACCAATGTCAAAGTCTCCTATTCTTGATTCAAGGCATTCTTTTTCTTTGAAGATCTCTGATAGGTTGACATGTTGGTGGTCATTCAGGGTTTCTTTTATCTGTAGCAATACTTTCTCTGATTCTTTCTGGGGTTCTTCCATAATCATAGTTTATGGATCTGCCTTAGGGTTTTCTAGTCTCATGTTCATTCCTTCAATCTTAGCAATCATTCCAGGGAAATCCAATACTTCATGGTCCATAGCTTTGCAACAAAGACAACTGGGTTTTCTACCAAGGCACTCCTTGGCCAAATGTCCTGGTCTTCTGCAACTGTAACAAAGGGTTAATCCTCTTTTTATTTTAAATGATCCCTAGCCTTTCCTGTATTGCATGCTAGGATCATGGTAGCTAACCTGCAAACGTTTATTTCTAGGATCCTACATCCATTTGTTAGTCCAAACATTCTTTCTATACATAGGTATAACATATCTTTCACTATTCTTATCAGATATACACATATCAAACCTTCTTTCACCTATTAGCGCCCTTGTTTTCAATCTAGGATAGAATCTATCAAACATACCTAGATCCATACTATCAAAAACAAAAATTTCCACTTATTTTACTTCTACAGAGCACAAAGCTTCCAGATATAAAACTTTTCAATATTCTTACCTTTATCAGAACACAAAGCATGCAAATCTTACCTCTTTTGTTCAGATTTGACCTCTTTTCTTGGCACAGAACTTCACAGGTCAAGTAGAATTCTATGCACTAGGGAAACATATCTACGCACAGATCTTTCACAGTTCTAGGTCGGATCTTTGCACAAAGATTCTTCTTCATCAGTTCCCAGCAATCACAGTTTTAGTTCAGATATTTGCACAAAGCTTCTTCTTCCTCAGTTCCCAACAATCACAGTTTCAGTTCGGATCTTTGCACAAAGATTTTTCTTCCTCAGTTCCCAACAATCACCAGAGTCTTTCCACGCAATGGAGACATTTGTTGGCACAGGGGCAGACCCAGGGTTCAACACTACAACAACTCACCAATAAAACCTTAACTACCTTCCCTTTCGAAAACACCTATGAAGAATATGAAGTCTTACCCAAGGTAGAGGCAGGGGGGGTTGCAGGACTCAAGTGTCTGCAACCTTAGTTGGGACATTGATATATAATTGTAATACTTAACAGAGAACTTAGCAGTAAACATTCATCAGCGTTCAATTCTTAGTAACAGTGCAGACAAACCCTAATTACAGAGCATCACAGTATTAAACCAGATCCATATCTAATATCACTTAGCATCAAAGGAACATATTAGATATAGCAGATTCAAGCACTAAGCACATTCACATAGGTCAGATCTAATCATCCATATACATCATTAACACAAAGCATAAACAAATCCATCTATCTACATCAAATCACTTATCAAGTAAAAACATAAACACATCAAGAAATCACACAAAGTAGAGAAACACAACATATACATGGTTCACCCCCACCCTGGGGATACGTCCACCAACTCTTCTTATTTATTATCTTCGGTCAAGCTTCTTATAGGCACATAGCATCAAAATCCTACTCCGCAGAAGACAGGAGATTTGCGCACACTCCGCCAGATCCTCCTTCTTCAAGCTAGGGTACAACACCAAGCCTTCTTACAATTACTTTCATGTAGCTCTGCAAGTATTACACATTATGCACAAATCAAGTACTTAGCACTCATCACTCTTACAATCCCTTGATCACATAGATCGTATCTCTAGCACTTAGCACTGTTTACTCCCTTTTACATCGCCTAATCTTCTAGATATACATTACAAAAGTGGGCCTAATCAGGGTAAACCCATGGGATGACATTCCCATACCCATTATATAATCCCAAAACCCAAAAAGCTCTAAAAAGGGGTCGGTATTCCATGATCTCTACTTCGACTTATGCTCCACCTTCTATAGCCTGTCGAAGTCCCAAAATAGGTCAACTTGACCAACAATCTCCCAAAACTTGGTCAAGGGACAACACAGACATCTTCGATACGGAAATCACCATTTCTCCCATATATGTGTTCATAAGAAACCTGCCTAATAATGTAGGAAGGTGTATATCATTCCTTGAAGCAGTCTAGGCCACCATCACCCCTTACATTGTCGAGATCGCTTTCCCTTTTCTCGAATTCATAGGTTGGTGCGTCGAATAGTATTCGGATGAAGAAAAGGTCATCATAAATAAACAAGGATATGAGGTCATGTGTAGCATAGAGACTATGTCAATTTGATATTCCCTCGGTATACCAGAGTCTTTCCACGCAATCTATGAACCTTTCAATGAAGAAAAACTAATTAGGGTATATAGAGAATGTCCATCAGAGGTCTGAGATTTGTTTTTACAGATAATTGTCAAACCAGGACATCTTTTAGAGAGTCTGTCTTTGCCAATGAATGTGAGTATAATGGTTATTGAATTCCAATGGGTCTGTTCCCTATTGAGTCAAATTTTAGGTCTAGATAATGGAAAACATGTGGTCAAAGTCATGCTCGGTTTCCTTTTGACCTTTTTTCAGTCAGAGTTAGTTATGTCAGTCCGCATCAATTTTGATCAATTCATAGCTGATAATATCCATAAACAGTTAGTGAGTTTCCTCTCTCTATGGAATTTCATATATTACAACTATTTGCTAAATATTTTCCTGGAAACCAATAAGAGAGAATTTCCTGAAGAAACAATCATATCAACTGAATGTAAGAGGATTACATTTCTCATCTTCATCAACATAGTCATGTACAGGGTTCAAAGTTTGATTTTCAACACCATCCTACCTAGAGTTTTGGATGACATGAGGAGCTATCTGCAGCCAAATCTAGAAAAAAAAGAGGGGGACTAGGTATTTTTCATGCATTCAACAGTAATCTGGATTTATGGTTTTCATGAATCCCCCTATATATTGCCTATTTTTCTGACCCCCGGAATATTTTCTCTTGAATTCATCAGTAAAAGAATTATATATGAGACAGAGCATTTCCTAAAGTTGCGCAAAGTCTCCAACCTCAAGTTCCCTTTTATCATTGGCCCTTTCACTGTCAAAGCTAGATATTTGTTTATCTCGGATTTAAGCAAAGATCCAAGAGTTTGGTTTTTCACAACTACAGGGGAGAAGATATGATCCACACCAAATCATATCCAAGAGAAGATTGATGAACAAACATGCCCCTTATGAGCAAAAACATGTTGAGGGTTTTGATAAGATGGAAAACCTAGAATTTTGTGTTGATATGGAGGCAACCCTGCAACAAAGTCAAACACAGCAAGTGGAGACAACCCTACAAAGAATTCAAACACAACAAGCTCCTCAGGAACTGATAGTCAAAGTTCCTAAGATGAGTTTTTACAGCAAGAGAAGAAGTTCAGATACCATGGGCACCAGTGATCAACAGACTACTCCTAAGAAGATTAATATTACACAGCCTCCACAAATAGTGGATTTAGAGGAGGAAGAGACTAAAAAACAAGTAAATCTAGATATGGTGGAGAGTGGTACTAGCACTGTAGAGGTTGAAAAGGAAATAAACTCCAAATTGAAGGAAGCTCAAGAACCTTTAGCAGCAGAAAACACATATTTGATAAAGCATCTGGGGAATATTATCAATCTAAAGAGGATTTGGCAAAACAGTATGCTAAGAAAGGAAACATGGCTCTGGGTGAGATGAGGGATTTAGTCCCTGAAGTGGAAAAGATTTCTCAGCACAAATCTTCTATGTTCAAAGCAAGGGATATTGAGAAGAGGAAATTTAACATTACAATTGCAGATGAAGCAAAAGTATCTGAGATAAAGATAAGGTATGACAACATCAGTGCCCCAGACAAGGTTAAATTCCATAAAAATACCAGTGATATGTTGTATTTTGATTACTTGAGTTTAAGATTGAAGAATTCAAAACTGTCATCTTATGCAATGAAATTGGAAGGTAAGTTGAGGAAAGAAAAGGCATCTAGCAGAGCTTGACAGATTCAGGTCAAGAGGTTGGAATCTAAAGGCCCCCAAGAGGTGAAATCCTCATTGGATGAAAACAACAAATTAATTCAAAGCTTGAAGATGAAATTGAATATGTCTACCACAGATACCCCGGTTTTGAGTCCCTAAATTAATAATGTATTTTGTTTAATTGGTGAAAGGTTGGATTGCATGAACAATTAAAAGAGGTCAGAGTTCCTAGGAAATATAATACTTTGATCATTATTAATAATAAAGTGCATCGTCAGCTGCAGAATGGACAATGATAATAGTATGGGGGGCTATGATTCCACAAGAGAGGGGGGACTGAGGGACTAAACCTTTACACTTTGTTTAATTAATTATCACCCATCATTGTGTTGGGGGGAATATGAGGGGTCGCATGAGTATCTTGGGGATACCACGCTAGCATTAGAGTGCCTAGATACAAAAGCCTTGTTCTTTATAATCTTGGGGGTGAAGCAGTTGTTCAACTATTTAGTTGTGGTATCAATCACTCTTTCATTTTTTTGTTTTCTTTTTCTCATCCATTCTTGGTCTAGGTCTAGGCATGGGTAATGAATTAAGTGAAGAGAACAGCCATTGTTTATTGGTTGTAAGTGAGTGTTGATTATTAAAATAATGGATTGATGCATGAATGCATGGATGCATCGACAATATGATAAAATTTTAGACCACTAGGAGTCCTAGAGAGTTCCATCATTGAGATTCTTAACAAAATTCACTAGAGTCCTGGAAGGAGGTGGACATATTGAGGGAATGTGTAGCAGTGGAGGGGGTTCAATCTCTTTTGTTGTGTAGACTGGGAGAAGAGAGTTGGTGAACTTTGGATTGTTGTGTGTTGAGAAACCTTGAGAGCTTAAGTGTTGAATGGTTTGGGAAGCTGAATCTCGTCCTGGAACCCATCCTTGTGGATTCATAGCCTTCAATCGGGGGTGAACTAGTGCTAATACTTGGAATAGTAGTGTCTAAGTTTGGGTGGAATTTCCCTGGTCTGCATTCAATTGGTGACTGGTTTTGTTAAATATAAGTTCTCTATATCATGGTGTTTATCTGCTTATACCTAATTATTTTCGTTGTGTATTGTTTATTATCTATGAGATATGCATTACTAATATGTTTTCTTGTTGGTTATTGTTGTGTATGGAATGTTGTTATTTATTTTATAGTTAACATAAATCTTGATAACTGCATGTGTTATTTCATGCTTCTTTATTTAGTTGTTGGTATAAGATATTAAAAATTAGTTCAAGAAGAGGTTCTTGAGGTAACGTGCCTGACCTTGAAGGCTAGGGATGTGACAGAGTGGTATCAACGCGTCTTGGAGGGAATTTTGGTAGTCACATGCCTAGCCTGTGGTGGTGGTTGGGTGTGTGAAAGAGTGGTATCAAAGTGGTTAGTTTACAACATCGAGCCTTGAAGGGGCCTGCGACAGTAATTCTTGCAGTATTTTTAAAATTAATTAATGGTTATCAAACAATGTCGAGGTGTAACAGTGTCAGGGCCACCATGGGAATAGTGATTGGGCGATCCCTCATGGCCATAGAATTCTAGTGAGCCCTTTCTTTCGTGATGTGAAAATATGAGTTGATATTTATACCCACAAGAAACTAATGCATAATAATTGTCAATCGAGCTTCCAAGTGGCTTATCCACCATTGATCTGTGGACTATGTAAATATTTATCCCATGTGCATGGGGATATAGTGTACTGAATGATTTATAATCCTAAGGAACCATTACATTATTTGTGTGTGAAAATAGATTCATGGAACCTTGTGGGGGGCACGTGAAATATAATTTTGGTCGAAGGTCTCGGTGGGCCAGTGCCTTAGATACTAGATATCGGAAAAATATAATTAGTGTCATGTGCAGGAAGTCAATATCCCAGTGGGCCCATCTCAGACTCCCAAAATTTTCAAGTCCCATCCCTCAGTGATATCTCGATACACTGATGGGCTAGTTCCCCCAGTGGCCACATCATCTGCCACATCCAGTAGATGTGGAAGGATCCATATGGATGTTACGTCAGATAGAAAATGTTAGAAATAAGAATAGTGTGACAACTAATCGGTGACACACCATCTATCTCATCAGATCCATGCTAGTGCCACGTGTAGCATTGTGGTTAGCCCACATGCCACAAGGATAACGTTCCATGTGTCTAGGTGTCAACTGGACCTCCCCAACTTAGTGGCTTAAGTGTCGATTGTTGGATCTGGAGGCCAAGAGATATTGGTCATTGATGAAACTTAGGAGGGAGTTCATCATACCAGATCCCCAGACCCCCAAGAGATCCCAAGCCTCATCCTTAGTTGACATACCTAGGGATTCAATACTCAATATCCCAAGTTCTCGATGCCTCAGTGTGCCGATACCCCGGGTAACATGTATAGAAATAATCTAAGTGTGGTAAGGTGCAGGAATTCAATACCCAATAGCCCAGTGGGTCGAGGGGTCTAATTCCCCAATGGGCTAGTGGGCCATATCAGAACCTTGCACCCCCAAAAGCTTCCAAGCTCGTGTTAGTGTGACATCCTAATGCTTTGGTATCCCATTAGGCCAATGGCCATGTCCGTTGTCGTGTTAGCTTCCATGTCAGTGTCGTGTAAACATATGCATAATATGACACATCATCCAACACATGTGGAGATTTCCACATGGATGCCATGTTGTCTTTAGAGACATCTGCAGAAGGGGGAAACTGCCAAAACTTCGGAAGGGCATAACGTTTTGCTCCAAGGTCATAATTGAGAAAACAAATAGTCGTTGGAAATATCTCAGAGAAAGGAATCCAGTCATACACCCAAAAAAATGTTTTGAGCAGTAGAGATCATATTCAACTAGGGATAATATGATTGGTGACCTTAAGATAAATAATTATATAAATTTTTGCAGTACTTTTTCCAGAAATGTGTATCCATGTTATTATTTTTGTCTAATATAAATTTTGTTGCATGCACACTTCCTTGTAGAATTAAGTGTATAAAAAATCAGTTCAAGATAAGAATTTTGATTTGGGAAATGGAGGATGGAGAGGTAGTATTCAGTCATGAAAGAGAAGAAAAAGGTCAGAATATCAGTGTTGGGAATGTAGAGACATAATATAATGGTCACAAGAGTGGAGTGGAACCAAAAACCTTAATGGATATTATGAGAATCTTGAAAATATAAGTGCAAAGTTATGAATAAGATAATGAAAATATGATGAAAGAACATAATCAAATAAATTCCCAAATGATGCAAAACCTAAATCAGTTGCAGAGGAAAGCAAGGAATGGATGAGGTTCAAGATAGGGAGAATAAGGTAGGAAGTATGAAAGAAGATATAACTACAAAAGAGCCAGTCATTCAAGAAGGGTCAATGGAACTCATAGACATCACTCACCTACTTACTCAACTAGGAAGTCTTATGCATCTAAGGATTCAAGGAGTAGTCCAAAAGTGTCTCCTATTAGACATCAAATAAGAAGACATGAGTGGGATGGTTTACAAGGAGAGTTGAGGAAGCTTAAGCCACCATCCTTTGATGGTGAAAGAAAAAGGGAATATGATGTTGAAGTTTGGTTGCTTGGAATCAAGAAGTATTATTGTAATATCTCAAGGTCGATCCCCGATTGTAATTATGAATTGTAACATGTTTTGTAGGCTGGTGAGCCAAGTGTTATAAGCTAAAAGGATTATGTGCTTATTAGGCTGGAGAGCCTAGATGTTAAAGGTCAGGAGAATGTTTTGTAGATGTAAGTATTCATAATTATTAATATAACAACATTTCTGTGTGTAAACCAACCACGAAGAAAGAGTATGGGGGACTAAACTCCACTAGGCTGGGTAAGGGAAGGGGGATGAGAGGCAGGAAAGAGGGGTGTTGGCACAGGGGAATACCCACGGTTCAGCTCCAAGAGTGCACCAATAATCCCTAACTATTGGCCCTTTCGGCAACACCTGTGAAGCAGATGTAGTCTCACTCGAAGCAGCTATGGGGGGGTTGTAGGACATAGATGTCTACAACCAAGGGGAATATCAAGTGGATCTAATACCAGAAAAATGAAGTCATTTATATATCACTTACCAACTTATCTCTTAAATTTCACATCTGCCTATCAGATCTAACACAATAATGCAATAACAGTATATCAAAGGAAAAAGAACATAGCATCAATCACACACACAAGACAAGATATACATGGTTCACCCTCTCTCTAGGGATCCATCCACAGAACTGTGCTTTATAATGTATTAATACGAAACATACAGTTCTTGTCTACGCTCTTAGCTAGAAGAACTTATTTCTTATCCTCTCTATCCCTCCCCTCCCTACGCACCCACTTGCAAGGTTGATCTTCGTACCTAGTTGAACATCTTACAATACAAAAGGCTCTCGTACTCAACACTTCTCTCTCACACGATGCTACTCACTCGATCACACAACAACAATCATAAAACCAACAATAGTAACAACAATGACAACAACAACCCAACCCAGATCCTCTTGACCTCTATTTATACATTACAATAGCTCACAGACATCCTTAGGCCGAGACCTAGGTGTCAAAACCCTAGATACCCAAACCCTAGGTGTCTAAAACCCTAGGTCAACTTGACCCACATTTTTAGGGCTTCGCCAGCCTATCTTTCCTTCCTTCTCACGCGGTGCTCCAAAGCATCCAACGGTGGATTTTTCCACTTGTTGTGTTGTCCATGATCCTCCTTGTTTGTTTATCTATCATCCTTGATTTCCTCATTCATCGGCTTTATTCCTTTTACTTCGCTCCATCCTTTCTTCTCTTTTTCTCACTTCGACCCAATAATAGTCACTGTGTCTTCCACGCAGTTCACATTTTGCCTTTTCTTCCTTGATATTCGCTTACTTTCATAACCAAGGGCCAGTAGGCCCCCAACACTCACCTGTGACTCGTCTCGAGGCACTTCAGATCTGATCCTCTTGTTTTACTTCCAATTCAGACTGCGCAGTGCAGCCTCTACTTTCTGCTCTATGCCTCCTCTCCTTCCTTGTGCAGACTGTCTTTTCTGTGTCTAGTACACAGTTTCAACTGCACCTGGTACCTCAACCCTTTTCCTTATGCTTTTACATAGAGTTGTGAGGAATTTGGTTGTCATAGTACAACTTCAGTCGGCTCCTTTTCATTAATCCTTCCTTCCATTCTCCATTCAGAGTCTTCAACTGTGAAACTCCTCCTTATGTAACATAGGTGATCTCATATGGCCCGAGCCAATGCATTTGGAACTTCCCAGGATGCTTTATGAACTTACTGTCATATACCAGTACTAAATCACCTTGCTTGAATACCTTCTTCTTGATGTGCCTATCGTGATAGGACTTTTCTCTTTCCTTTTGCATGTGCTGATGGAATCCTGCAATAAATCTATCTTCTTCGAGTTCGATCAACTATGCAAGCCTCTCTTGAATAGAGCTAGTGTCATCCATATCTGTAAAGGCAACAATTATTAATCTTGGTACTAGGTATTCCATTGGGACAATGGATTCGAGACCATACATCAACTTGAAAGGGGTTTGCATTGTTAGTTTCTTATAGGTGGTTATACAGGCCCAAAGTACTACTCGTACTCTTAAATCCTAGTCATCCATGTTCACACTGCAAATTTTCGTCAACGTTGTCTCCAATATCTTATTGAATGCCTCCACTGTCCCATTTTCTTGTGGATGGTAAGGCATGCTCTTATGATGGTGGACTATAAATTCCTCAATCAAGGCTTCAATTGTTTAATTTATGAAATGTGTTCCTTGATCACTCATAAGGATCTTTGGGCATCCAAACCTGGTTATGATGTCATCAAATATGAAGCACGCAGATGTAGTTGCACTACAGTCCTTAACTTCTCTTGCTTCAGCCCATCTAGTCAAGTACTCTATCGCAGTGATTATGTACCTTGCTACTATGTGATTTCTTGGTGGTTTTATAGGTCCCATGAAGTCAATGGTCGACTTCTAAAATGTTTGTAGGTTCAGTTGTGGAGCTACTGGCATTTCATCTCTTCTGTATGGTTTCCCAACTCTTTGGCATACATCGCAAGTTCTGTAATAGTCTTTAGCATCTCTGTGTAAGGTAGGCCACCAAAGGCCAACTCTAAGAACCTTTTGCGTAGTTTCTTTCCCTGCGTAATGTCCTCCTGCGATGCCCTCATGAGATTTTGTGATGATCAATGGTCACTCTGCCTCCATAACACACCTTCTCAATATCTCATCAGGTCCCATTTTGTATAACTTTCCAACTATAAGTGAAAATTCAGCGGCGCACACTACTAGTTGTTTCTTCTGGGGAATTGTATACTCACTAGGTTCCATTGTTGTTGACAGGAACTAGGCTATCTCTACAGATTTGTCATCAATCTTTCTAATGGACAGTAACTATGCATTTGACAATGTATCCTCCAAACTGGTCGACTCTTTTCCATGTTCCAACCTTGACAACTGGTCAAGACCTTTGTTCATTCTTCCTGGATTGACTACGATCTCGAAATCATATTCTTGGAATAACAGAAGCCATCTGCATATTCTCCCCCCCAACACTGGCTTGTTGACTAGGTATTTCAGTTTGCAGTGATCAGTAAACATTTTAAAGTGTCCTCCTAATAAGTAGTGACAAAATTTTTGCAACGCATATACCATGGCTAATCCTTCTCTCTCAGTGGTGGTGTAATTAATCTCAGTTGTTGATAGTTTCCCGCTGGAAAAAGATAATGGGTGGTCGATATCTCCTTCCCTGGGTTGTGCTAACATTTCTCCTAAGGAAATGGAAGACACATCGACATGCATGTGAAATTCCTTTCTCCAATCTAGAAAAACCAGGATAGGCGCAGTAACCATCTTTTGTTTCAGTGTGTCGAAGCTCTGTTGGTATTCTTCAGTCTAGTGAAATTGATAGTCTTTCTTCAAAAGCGTCTCCTTGGGTGTTGTAATCTGGGCATATCCCTTATTGAATTTCTTATAATACCCAGTATGTACCAGTGCAGTGTGAAACTATTTGACTGAAGTAGGAGGTGGCAGATCAACTATAATGGTGATTTTAGATGGATCTACCAGCAATCCCTGCTTGCATACAATATGACCTAACAACACTCCAAATGGTGAGAAGAAGATGCACTTCTTCATACTCAAGGAAATTTGACACTACCTGCATTTGTCCAACATTAGCCTTAAACATTCAATATGATTTTTCAATAAACTAAAAACAGTCCAATCATCGAAATATGCTTCTAGAAATATATGCAGAAACTCCTTGAATGCTTCGACCACCACCTTGGAAAAGATGGTTGGGGCATTCTTCAATCCAAACGGCATCACTGTATATTGGTAGGATCCCCATTCTATTGCAAATGTGGTCTTATGGCAATCTTCCTTGGCAATCCAGATCTGATGGTATCCTGAAAATCCATCTGTAAAAGAATATACCTCCTGGCCTCCCACATTATCTAACACTTCGTCGGTGAATGATGTAGGGAAGGGGTCATGCAAACAGGAATCATCCAGCTTCCTGATATATACACATATCCTGATCTCTCTTGTCTTCTTGTCTTGCACCACCATAGGGCTAATCCACTCTGACTCTTCCAGAGGTTCTATAATCCCTACTTCCATCATTCTGTCGAGCTCAATATTCACTTTCTCCTTATATTTAGGGTTCAATCTGTAGGGTCTCTGTTTGACTAGTCTTGCATCTAGTTTCAAAGGGATCCTCATCTCTCCCATTGGCCCTTTAATTCCCTTCATATCAATAAACTTGGTTGCAAACAAGTCTTGATATTCATGCAGTAATTATGTTATCTTGTCGATAGTAGCAACATCCCAGTAATCTCAAACATTTGCAAGATTCGGTGTCTGCTCTGTTCCAATATTGACTTTATTAATCTTTATTGGATGTCCAATGAATGATAGCTCAACTCTTGTTCCTTTCACATCTCTTTTGCCTTTTGTTTCTGTGATGTTCACCTTCCTAGGATCATCATCCTCATCAGCATTGATGTTGTAACAGCCTTGTAGTTTCTGGAGAGGTGCAGTCCATTCGTCCTCTTCTTGTTCTAAAGGGGGGCTAGAGGCCTCCTCAAATAATTTATGTCTTACCATATGTAATTCTTGATCTATTGAAGGATATTGACTGTCAAATAAGAAGGTGGTTACAAAGTTCTGAGTCATACCTTTCCAATTTGTAGTGATGAGGCGTAGCTCCGCTTGAAGGTACCAGTTGATAGGGGTCGTGTCTAGTGTTTTAATGAAATTTTGTACCCACTGCTCTTGAGGAATGTTGCTCCATGATTCCTCGCAACTTATCACATGGTCCTTTGGGCAGCTTCGACCTGTGTACTAAACTTCGCAACCTTCTACTTGTGCTGAGAACTGCGTTGTCATCAAGGTAGGACATTGTACCCAGTCTGCGATGTTGGTTTTGTGTGTCCCCCACCATCTTTCTCGGGTTTCTTTCAGAGCCTCATCCATTTCCAACAATATTTGTTGCATTGGTACACTTTCTTCAAAGTCCGACAAGAAGGTTTTTAAAGGATTCAGACCATCAAAGGTGGGTAAGTTACTTACTGTTGTGTCGATCCAGCAAACATCTCTAGTTAATCTAGCACATATTCTTGTAGATACTTCATACATTTTATTCTTCCAGTTCTCCAGTGCTTCTTCTAAATCTAATGAACATGCATTGTCACTTCACCATCTTAGGTTTCCATTGGCCGTAGGATTAATGTAATCCTATTGTCTGGTTGTTAGTTTGTATATGTTTTCCATCTCATATGCGCGGTGTTCCTCTCTGATGGGCTATGTGTATCGTTGACCTTCATCTGGATCTAAAGGAGAAATGACCCCAAGGCCATCTCTTTCAAAAGTCATATGTATTTTCTTTAAATCAACCACAGTGGAATTATTGAAAGCCCGATCGATTCCTAACAGCGCAGGGTAAGGACAACTATCATCAAATATCTCAATTACCTCAAAATCTGCAAACGTTCTTACTCCATCAATGTCCACGGGGACATGTTCCAGTCTGCCAAAGGGGCTTACAACTTGTTGATTAGCCATCCTAAGCCTGATAGGGGAATATATCAACTTGTGTTTTCCCATTAGTGCCCAGGTTTGCTTCATCATGACATTAACCTCCGACCCTAAGTCAAGAACCACATAGTCTATATCATATTCTCCTATTTGAGCATTCAAGTGTAATTCCTTATTTGTCCTTCTCTTTTTAGTGATTTGGTGTACTTCCCTATTCAGTAAGGGGTCTATATTTCCTAGCTCCTACTTTCTGATTAAATTTTTTAGTTATTGTACATCGCTCTCATCCTGAATCAACTTAATACAAGTATATATAAATTCCATGAGCTTGCTTACCTCTTTTCCTTCTCTTGGAGAAGAAAATTGATTAAATTCCTCAGCCATTCCATATTCTCTCACTTCTCGTCATGTCTTTGATGAAGAGTCTTGATATCCTTTGAACTCTTTTCTTTCCTCCTCGAATACTTGTATTTCTTTATTTGCATCAAAATTTTATGTCTTCTCTACATCTTTCCTCACTCCTCAGTCTTCTATAGTCTTCCCTAGGGTCAGTCTGTCTTCTCCTGTAATAATGCCTCCTCTAGTTATAATAGCGACTCTAGGGTCTTCCCCATTAGGTTCAACATATATCAGTTGCACTTGCGAGTTCTGTTGAGGTCCTCGTCTCTCCTAAAGCTTAGCTAGCAGCACAGGACAATCCTCTATAACATGTTCAAGCAAGTTGCAGTAGCTGCAAGTAGTTCAAGGGTCCTGACAGTCCCTTGCGAGGTGTCCTGGTTGTGCACAGTTGTAACAGATGATCTATCCTTGGCCTCAACCCATAACTCCTCCTCCTCCTCCTCCTTTGAATCCACCATGAGGATTGAAATTTCCTCTCCCAGGTGAGTTATATTGCATAGCTTTTCCTTCTTGTTGTACTTCGCCTTGAATTTTGTATATGTCTCTTAACCTTTCATGCATGAGGTCATAAGCCTTACAATCCCTATCTTCATGCCCCATGGACTTACAGAACGTGCAATACAAATTTTTGGGTGTCTGAACATACTTTTTCATGTAATATCAGTCACCAGGGTGATGTCTATTTCGGAATACCTCACACAAGGGTAAGGTGACTTGCTTCAAAGGGCTCAAAGCTCCAGAGGCCAAGTATTCATGAAATAGAGAGCAACGCTCCTTGTCATGGCCTTTTGATTTTCATTTGACACACAAAATGTCTTCTCTTTTATCTTTTTCCTTGTATTTCTTCATATCTTCAACCTACAGAGACAAACTAGTTAGTTGAATTAAGATTTGACTCATACTTGAGCTGGATTCTCCCATAGGGGTTGATTCTAACTTCATGGCGATCTCCAATGCCTCAACCTGCGAAGAAATATTCTGTTGCATCAGAGGAACTATGATGTGTGGTAAGAGGGAAGCAATGAACCACTCTTTGTTCTGCTAATCTGGGATCTGAAAAGTCAATCTTCCTGTTAAGGTCTTAAATCTCTGATCGAATTCCCAAACGGGTTCGGCTACCTTCTGCTTGATCTCTTTCATCTTTGTGATACATTGCGACTCTGATTTGGGTTTCTTGAAATCTATAGCCAACACATTCTTGATCTCATTCAGTGGCTTAGGTTGTGAAAGTCCATGGACAAGCTTCATGTACTAGCTCAGTGCGTGATCTCGAAGGGTAGTACTAAACTGAGTTCTTTTAACAACTTCATTGGTGACATTTTTAATATTCCATACGGCTTCACACAGAAACCAGTGTTGATCAGGATATTTAGATCCATCTCCCCTAAAGATAGGGAGCCTCATCTCGTCTTCCATATATCTTCTTAGGTTTCCTATATAAGTATGTGTCAGACTACTAGTGACAGTTCTCTGAATGCTCTGGTGGCTTGGATTACTCTAATTTATTAATTCTACTAAATAAATAAGAGGGATGATAATACTTACTTCAGCAGTCTGTGTAGTTCCTGAAGTTTCTGGATTTTCCCGGTGAGGCTCTTCATCTTTCCCTTCCTCCACTCTAATGGGTTATGAATGCTCTTCGTCCATCAGATATGCCACTTCTCCACTGTAGAAACCCTCTTCCTCGTAGTTCTGCTTAAATAGGTTTGTAAGGTGAACTTCTCTAAACACTCTCCCACCGCGTGTATGTCCAGCTTTTGTGTCAATGTCCCTGTCTAAATTCCTGAATATTAGCTTTTTTGAATCTGACCAATCTACTATATCTTCAAGATGTTCTTCTCATGCAATAGCATCTCGATTCTCAACTTCAGAAAATGTAAAAAATTCCGTCTGGGTCCCTTGAAGAAATATCTCTTGGCTTGGTTGTATGACTCTACTCTGTCAACAACAAACTCGGTGATGTACCCTCCAATGGTGTTATCAAACCAGTGATCTATTTCTCGTGACACAGCATTAACAACTCTCTTGACCATCTTGATCAGCGTTGACGTCCAAACTATAGGAGGTCTAGATCTGATCTCAAATTGGGTATCTGCTAGCCTGTCTAACCACTCATATAGCTCCTGGTGGATTCCTCCAAATAATATCTCGTGTATATCAGTAAAAATATACCTTCCTCACCAATCCTCTATACTAAGATTAGGTTTCTTGTTCTAGGATTCAGCGAATTCCTTTTCTTGATCCTCTATCCACTTCTGACTCTTTGTCTTTGATGGGAACCACCTTGAAATTCCCTCAAGAATATTCATGTCCCGACAACAGAACCATTTTTTGGCACAGGGGCAGACCCAGGGTTTAGCTCCAAGAGCACACTAACAAGCCCTAACTACTCGCCCTTTCGGAAACACCTGCGAAACAAATGTAGTCTCACTCGAAGCAGCTATGGGGGGGTTGCAAGACATAGATTTCTACAACCAAGGGAAATATCAAGAGGATCTAGTACCAGAACAATACAATAATTTATATATCACTTACCAACTTATCTCTTACTTCGCACATCTACCTATCAGATCTATTACAGTAATGCAATAACAATATATCAAAGGCAAAAGAAAATAACATCAATCACAGACACAAGACAAGATATATGTGGTTCACCCTCTCTCTAGGGCTATGTCCAAAGAACTATGATTTATAATGTATTAAGATGAAGCATATAGTTCTTGTATGCGCTCTTAGCTAGCAGATCTTCTTTCTTCTCCTCTCTATCCATCCCCTCCCTACGCATCCAAATGCAAGGTTGATCTTTGAACCTAGATGAAGATCTTACAATACAGAAGGCTCTCATACTCAGCACTTCTCTCTCACACAATGCTACTCACTCGATCACACAACAAAAATCATAAAACCAACAATAGTAACAACAATGACAACAACAACCCAACCCAGGTCCTCTTGACCTCTATTTATACAATACAATAGCTCACCGAAATCCTTAGGTTAAAACCTAGGTGTCAAAACCCTAGGTGTCTAAAACCCTAGGTCAACTTGACCCGTGTTTTCAGGGCTTCGTCGGCCTATCTTTCCTTCCTCCTTGCGCGGTGCTCCAAAGCATCCAACGGTGGATTTTTCCTCTTGTTGTGTTGTCCACAATCCTCCTTCTTTTTTGATATTCCATCCTCGATCTCCTCATTCATCAGCTTGCTTCCTTTTACTTTGTTTCGTCCTTTCTGCTCTTTTTCTCACTTCGACCTAGTAACAGTCACTGTGTCTTCCGCGCAGTTGGAATTTTTCCTTTTCTTCCTTTATCTTCACGTACTTTCATAACCAAGGGCCAAAAATCCCCCAACACTCACCTGTGACTCATTCTGAGGCACTTCAGATCTGATCCTTTTGTTTTACTTCGACTTCAGACTACATAGTGCAACCTCTGCTTTCTACTCTACGCCTCCTCTCCTTCCTTGTGTAGATTGTCTTTTCTATGTCTGGTACCCAGTTTCAACTGCACCTAGTACCTGGACCCTTTTCCTTATTCTTTTACTTAGAGCTATGAGGAAGTTGGTTGTCATAGTAAAACTTCAGCCGACTCCTTTTCACTAATCCTTCCTTCTATTCTCCATTCAGAGTCTTCAACTATGCAGCTCCTCCTTTTGTAACATAGGCGATCTGATATGTCCTGAGCCAATGCATTTGGAACTTCCCAGGATGCTTTATGAACTTACTGTCATATACCAGTAATAAATCACCTTGCTTGAATGTCTTCTTCTTGATGTGCCTATTGTGATAGGCCTTTTATCTTTCCTTTTTCACCTGTTGATGGAATCCTACAATAAATTTGTCTTCTTCGAGTTCGATCAACTGTGCAAGCCTCTCTTGAACAGTGCTAGTGTCATCCATATCTATAAAGGAAGAAATTCTTAAGCTTGGTACCAGGTATTCCATTGGGACAATGGCTTCGAGACCATACACCAACTTGAAAGGGGTATGCATTGTTAGTTTATTATAGGTGGTTCTATAGGCCCAAAGTACTGCTAGTACTCTTAAATCCCAGTCATTCCTGTTCACATTGCAAATTTTCGTCAGCGCTATCTCCAAGATCTTGTTGAATGCCTCCACTATCCCATTTTCTTGTGGATGGTAAGGCGTGCTATTCTGATGGTGGACTGCAAATTCCTCAGTCTGGGATTCAATTGTTTTATTTATGAAATGTGTGCCTTTATCACTCATAAGTATCTTTAGGCATCCAAACCTGGTTATGATGTCAACAAATATGAAGCACGCAGTTGTATTTGCACTACATTCATTAACTAATCTTGCTTTGGTCCATCTAGTCAAGTACTTTGTCGCAGTAATTATGTACCTTGATCTTGTGCTCTTTCCTGGTGGGTTTATAAGTCCAACAAAGTCAATGGTCGGTTTCTCAAATGATTGTAGGGTCAGTCGTGGAGGTAGTGGAATTTCATCTCTTCTGGATGGTTTCCCAAATCTTTGGCATACATCGTGGGCTCTGTAATAGTCTTTAGCATCTCTATGTAAGGTAGGCCACCAAAGGCCAGCTCTAAGAACCTTCTGCATAGTTTCTTTCCTTGCATAAGGTCCTCCTATGATGCCCTCATGAGATTCTACTAGGATCAATGGTCTCTCTGCCTCCATAACACACCTTCTCAATATCTCATCAGGTCCCATTTTGTATAACTGTCCAGCTATAAGTGAAAAGTTGGCGGCCCACACTACTAGCTATTTCTTCTGGGGAATTGTATACTCACTACATGCCATTCTTGTTGACAGGAATTGGACTATCTCTGGGAATTTGTCATCAATATTTCTAATGGCCAATAACTGTGCATCCGACAGTGTATCCTCCAAACTGGTCATCTCTTCTCCATGTTCCAACCTTGACAAGTGGTCATGACCTTTGTTCATTCTTCCTGCCTTGACTACAATCTCGAAATAATATTCTTGAAATAACCGAAGCCATCTTCATATTCTCCCCCCCAACACTGGCTTGTTGACTAGGTATTTCAACGCAGAGTGATCATTAAACATTTTAAAGTGTCCTCCTAACAAGTAGTGATGAAATTTCTGCAGCGCATATACGATGGCTAATCCTTCTCTCTCGGTGGTGGTGTAATTAATATCAGTTGTTGATATTTTCCTGTTGGCAAAAGATAATGGATGTTTGATATCTCCTTCCCCAGGTTGTGCTAACATTTCTCCTAAGGAAATGGAAGACGCATCAACATGCATGTGAAATTCCTGGCTCCAATCTGGAAAAACCAAGATAGGCACAGTAACCATCTTTTGTTTCAGCGTTTTGAAGCTCTGCTAGCAATCTTCGGTCCAATGAAATTGGCAGTATTTATTCAAAAGCTTCTCCATGGGTGTTGTAATCTGGGCATATGCCTTAATGAACTTCCTATAATACCCAGTATGCCCCAGCGCAGTGCGCAACTGTTTGACTGGAGTAGGTGGCAGATCAACTATAATGGCGATTTCAGTTGGATCTACCAACAATCCCTGCTTGCATACAATATGACCTAACAACACTCCAAATGGTGAGAAGAAGATGCACTTCTTCAGATTCAAGGCAATTTTACACTGCCTGCATTTTTCCAACATTATCGTTAGACATTCAATATGATTTTTCAATAAACTAAAAACAGTCCAATCATCGAAATATGCTTCTAGAAATTTATGCAGAAAATCCTTGAATGCTTCGACCACCACCTTGGAAAAGATGGTTGGGGCATTCTTCAATCCAAATGGCATAATTGTATACTGGTAGGATCCCCATTCTATTGCAAATGTGGTCTTATGGAAATATTCCTTGGCAATTCGGATCTGATGGTATCCTGAAAATCCATCTGTAAAAGAATATACCTCCTAGCCTCTCACATTATCTAACACTTCGTCAGTGAATGGTTTAGGGAAGGGGTCATGCAAACAGGCATCATTCAGCTTCCTGAGATCTACAAAGATCATGATCTCTCCTGTCTTCTTGTCTTCCACCACCATAGGGATAATCCACTCTGACTCTTCCACGGGTTCTATAATCCCTGCTTCCATCATTCTGTCGAGCTCAATATTCACTTTCTCCTTATATTTAGGGTTCAATCTGTAGGGTCTCTGTTTAACTAGTCTTGCATTTGGTTTCAAAGGGATCCTCATCTCTCCCATAGGCCCTTTAATTCCCTTCATATCAGTAAACTTGGTTGGAAACAAGTCATGATATTCCTGCAGTAATTTTGTTATCTTGTTGATAATAGCAGCATCCTAGTAATCTCCAACATTTGCAAGCTTCGGTGTCTGCTCTATTCCAATATTTAATTTTTTAATCGTGATTGGTTGTCCAATGAATGGAATCTCAACTCCTGTTCCTTCCACATCTCTTTGGCCTTTTGTTTCAGCGATGTTCACCTTCCTAGGATCATCATCCTCATCAGCATTGATGTTGTAACAGCCTTGCAGTTTCTGGAGAGGTGTAGTCCATTCGTCCTCTTCTTGTTCTAAAGGGGGGCTAGAGGCCTCCTTAAATAATTTATGTCTTACAATCTATAATGCTTGATCTACTGAAGGATATAGACTGTCAAATAAGAAGGTGGTTACAAAGTTTTGATTCATACCTTCCCAATCTGCAGTGATGAGGCGTAGCTCCGCTTGAAGGTACCAGTTGATAGGGGTCATGTCTAGTGTGTTAATGAACTTCCTATTGTCCATGCCTAGCCTAGGAATCCCTTGTCCGATGGAGTTTAGTCCTAGATCAGGGGTGACCCACTGCTGAGATTGATGAGTAGCATGGTCTAAGGCTGGGAGGTTCGTGGAAGGTCTGCACACAATCGGTACACTACAATTAAGAGATAAGTATCATTTGTGTGCTTAATGGTTAAATGATGTATTAGTGCATGTATGTGATTCTTTTAATAATATCATGTGTTTCGCTACATGTATATTTTCATGTTATCTCTATTTATTTATGTTAAGTTTATCTATGATCTATTTCACAAAGAGCTATGTCTGTCATTGCCCAACAGGTCTATATCTGGGCATGGACCATTTTAATTACCTATAACAAAGCTTGAGATAGCGTGTGTCTAAGGTATCGTGCCCGCAACCTGCTGAGGGGTTGGGGGATGTTACAAAATGGTATCAGAGCATTTTCTAGAGTATCTTGGCCTATCCTGGGTGGTCAGGGATGTTACAAAATGGTATCAGAGCCATGGTTTCAACAATGATCCTAGATGGGCCAAGTGAGTGGAAGTTGAAGCAAAAGTTTTAGACAAGTATATTTTCAAAACAAAAAAAATATGAGTTAAGAGTGTCCCTCGGTGCCAAGAGAATACCTTGGTTGTTTTATGAAGCTCAGGAGGTATAACAGTTTAAGTAATGGAAACAAAGAAAGAAGCCACAACAACCATTGTGTTGGGCCGCAAGGTTTGAATTGTTGGATTTACTTCACACACACCTAGGATTTATTTTTCCTAAGTTTTTTCCTTGTTTATTAGTCATAATTAGTCATTATCCAGTCTCCTATATTTTAGGGGAGAATATTCCACCTGGAGAATATTCTCTTTCAGTTGACACTTCAATTTGACTAGTTGAGTTGAGTTTAGATATTGCATTGGTTTTGTCACCATGTAACATTGGGATCATCACCAGATAATGCACACTTTCCTTGGGATCATAACCAGACTGGTGCATTACCCTTGATTTCATCAATTAACTCCTCACTACTCTTTGTTCAGTCAGTTAACTGAATACTAGTTGACTAGTTAACTCAACTAGGTGGCAGTTCACTCCTGTAACTGCCTAAGAGACTAAACTAGGTGGCAGTTCATTCCCATAAATGTTGGTGTGTGTCCAGATCACTCTATACCACCACTATGGTGCATTATTTTCTCATGTATCCTATATATATTGTAAATTATTCACTCTTTGAGTGTGGAATGCGGTTAATGAGAATTCTTCCATTCTTTCTCTCTTGCTTCTTCTTTCTCAATTTCTCTCTTCAAATGTGTGTGGTATTTTCTAGCTAGATCTATTTTGTGCAGTTTAAACACATTTACATGGTATCAGAGCCAACGGACTACTAAGCAAAATCTACACCAAATTATTTTTGCAGGTACGGAATATTGAAGAATGCAAAAAAAGATGAATTTATGTTTTACTCATCGATAATACTTCTCACGCCTCATAACTATTTGGAGTGGAATACAAATATTATACTTCTTTTCAGAAGTAGAGGCTTATACCAAATAACCATGGCAATGGAAGTAGAGCTTGGTTCCGTCGATGAGAAAAATGACTTTCTCAATAGACAAGATATGGCCATAGGATTTATCTTCTTGTCTATCTCTCCGGAAATTCTCCACCAAACATATGATGACTCACAAGAATCAACTCCAAATGAATTATGGACCATATTGGAAGTTCTATTCAGGAATAAAGAATATTGTGAATATTTCATGCAAGAGGTTGAACAGATAGAGCCAAAAGAGAAGCCATCAGAAGATCAAGCCTCTTGTTATGAAGAGTCTTCTACAAAAGTTTTTGCACAAATTTGTAATCCATTAATTGAAGATGATGTCTACTCCATTTCAGATTTTTTTTCTTAATTTCATGTGGAATATATATGGCGTGCATCTCAAGGGTCACATCCAGACACTTTTCCATGCATCTCAAGAGACAAAAAGGGAGCCACGCACATCAGACTCAATTATGATATTTTCTAAGAAAAATTTGTAGAAACAAATTGGATATTTGAATTCCTCTTAGTAAAATATCCAATTTAAAAAAAAAAACATCGTCTGAAATGAAGTCCGGGAAGTGAAGTTATGATCATTTTAAAATCAACAAAATTTCAGCGTTTTTTTCTGGAAATGGCCACATGGTTTTCAAAGTTTTATCCAAACTTTATTTTGATATTATTAATTACAAGAAGAGAAAGTGGATATGTGTGGACATATCAATGATTCATCTACTTCATCAGATTCATGTAGAAATCTACATCTTCAACAAAATCTTCAACGAGCAAAAACTTGCAGAGTTGCGAGGTCTTCTTGGAGTGAAGGACACGGTTGCTTAGCAACTTCTTTTTGTTCCTTCTCATTTTTATATTTTTTTTATGCATTGTAATTTGAGGGGGGGTTTTCCCATGAGGTTTTCCCTCTTTCCTCGTTTAGTTCAGTGTATCTTTTGTATTTGGGTACCTAACATGGCCTCGTTGCCGGGACCCATTCTTTATTTTTACCATAGTGATGTTCAGGGGGGGTGTTGGAGTTACTTAACACACACCTAGGATTTATTTTTCCTAAGGTTTTTCCTTTTTTATTAGTCATAATTAGTCATTATCCAGTCTCCTGTATTTTAGGGGATAATATTTCACCTCGAGAATATTCTCTTTCAATTGACACTTCAGTTTGACTAGTTGAGTTGAGTTTAGATGTTGCATTGGTTTTGTCACCATGCAACATTGGGATCATCACCAGATAATATGCACTTGCCTTGGGATCATCACTATACTAACACATTACCCTTTATTTCATGAGTTAACTCCTCACTACTCTTTGTTCAGTCAGTTAACTGAATACTAGTTGACTAGTTAACTCAACTAGGTGGAAGTTCACTCCCGTAACTACCTGACAGACTAGACTAGGTGGCATTTCACTCTCGTAACTGTTGGTGTGTGTCCAGATCACTCTATACCACCACTATGGTGCATTAGTTACTCATGTATCCTATATATATTGTAAATTATTCACTCTTTGAGTTTGGAATATGGTTAATGAGAATTCTTCCAGTCTTTCTCTCTTGCTTCTTCTTTCTCAATTTCTCTCTACAAATGTGTGTGGTATTTTATAGATAGATCTATTTTGTGCAGGTTCAACACATTTACATGAATTTTGGGCGTAAAATATGTGTAAGGGAAATGCCAACTTTTCCATCCTGTAGGATCTGGAAAATAGTGCATGAGATTTAACTTCCAAGTATTTCGGACTTCGTGACTTCGGCGAAGTTTATGTGCAATAAAGAAAAAGGGGCCGAAGCCCGAAGTTTCGAATTCCCAGAGTGGATCTACACCATAGATTCTGGGAGAAGTGATTGACAGTTGGTTTTGGTCGAAGACTGATCAGAACCATTAGATCAATCCAAGAACAGAAGATAAGGAAAAGTGGTGAAAAACATATCTCAGTCGACAGATCTGCGTGCGAATGATTATGAGTTGTAGATCTCACAATAGTTCAAAAATTCAGCATTCGGGAGTAATAAGGTGTGATAGAGTGAAAACTCTTGAAGTCTCAAATTCCCAAATTCTCGAAGCCCCGAAGTCCCAAAGTTCGAAGTTAATCCAGACCTTTCATCAAAAGGGAAATGTGTCGACAAATTGGCTTGTTCGGGAATTCATCATTCGGGAGAAACAAAGTGTGTTAAGGAGAAAAGTATCGAATTCCCAAAGTATCGAAGCCCCGAAGTCCTGAAGTCATGAAGTCCAGAGTTAATCTAGACCATTCATCAAAAGGGGCACATGTTGATAGATTGGCTTGTTTGGGAATTCAACATTTGGGAGAAACAAAGTGTGATAAGGAGAAAATTATCGAATCCCCGAAGTCCCAAAGTCCAGAGTTAATCTCGATCATTCATCAAAAGAGATATGTGTCGGCAGATTGTCTTGTTTGGGAATTCGACATTTAGGAGAAACAAAGTGTGCTAAGGAGAAAATTCTTGAATCCTTGAAGTCCTGAATTCTGGAGTTAATCCAGATCGTTCATTAAAGGAGACACGTGGCAGAAGATCAACTTATTCAGGAGTTCATCATTCAGAGGAAATGGAATGTGCTGATGAAAAATCTCTCGAAGTACTGAAGTGATGTTTCCTTTTGACATCACCTAAGATGACGTGGACACGCAGGCTGCGGGTCATGTGGAAGTGACTTATGTACTTTCAAATATTGAAATGCTAGTTAAAACATGACATGTGTCACCCATCTTATTGGGCCATGTGTCCATTTTTAGTATTCCACCATGTGGAATTTTTATTGAGCATGGTTAGTGGGGCCCGGATGGCCACAGTGGACGCATGGTACTAGATCCTATAGTATGGAGACTTGTCACTTTGGAGGAACTTGGTCAATAAGTGTTTAAGAATGAAAACTCCCGAAGGCTCGAAGGTCGGAGTATATCTCAACCATTGGTCACATTGGACGCATGGCGCTAGATCCTCCAGTCCAAAGAATAGGCACTCTGGAGGAATTTTGTTCAAGTGAAAATACTCCCAAAGGCCTGAAGGCTGAAGTCTACCTCGACCATTGATCACAGAGGACACGCGGCAGTAGATGCAGTAGTCTGGAGACTTGACACTCCATAAGATTGACAGTATGGGTAGTCCATAATTCCTGAAGCTCAGAGTCCCAGAGTTGATCATGGTCATTAGTTAAAAAAAGGGCACAGACTATTGATGTGTTGTTTTCAAATTCGTCGGTTCGGCACTCCAGTGGATCTATGTAGCAATACTTCAAAAACTCTCGAAGTCAGAGTTCCATAGAAAATATCTATCGTTGGATGTCGAGAAGCCGTATACCGTTGATCCACCATCCCTTGTGAGTTCACAATTGGCGCTCCAGACAATTAATAGTTGGAGTTGCATGACTATTTAGAGCTATGAATTTCTTAAGCCGGAGGCCCAGAATTCTGAATAAGCTCCTATCATCCTAGCACTTGGCCACATCTCGTGGTCACACAAATTGGGGGCTAAGGAAAAAAAGGGGCTAGTAATCGAAAGTGAATTGGAGAACATAACTGGGCTTGGAGATAGATCTGTGGGGGTTCTTGATCGACCAAGACCTGCAGAAAATGGATTCTGATATTTTTTTTGTTGAATCAGATTGGTTTATGTTATTCTGGAAAATTATTAAAGACTAATAGCCTGAAAAAATTCGGTTAACTGCACATTTTGCAGAGTTAGAAATTGTTAGAACCAAATAGGATTGTCACATAGTGCAGAGAAATAGAGGAGGCACATGATGCTTACAATCAATAGGATGAAGTTAGAGGAATGGATGTCCATTTGTGAGTTGAGGGAACAAACTCCAATGGGCATGGAGAATAAATAGATAAATACATGGGCATGATGGAAATCATTAAAAATTTGAAAAAAGATGTCCAAATTCACCAGGCAGATAACGAAAGGATTAAGAGAGTCAAGAAGAAATAGGAAGACTTCAATATGAAGTAAATGTAGATCCTAGAAAGAATTGAAAGGAAGTTGTATAAGGAAATTGGATCCAACAAATCAGGGAACCACGAGTCCCCTGATGAGGAAAGAAGAGAAAGAAGTGGTAACAGATATCACCAACACTTCCAAAGGCATTCTAAAAGGAGGCCACCTAGCAGTTCAAGTACACCTCCTACCAAAAAGCATAGGAGATATGAAGTGGATGAAATGAAGGGTGAAATGCATAAGATAAAGCCTCCTACTTTTGATGGAGAGCACCAAAAAAATGAAGATGTTGAGAAAAGGCTACTTGGCATGAGGAAATATTTCCAATTTCATAATTATTCCTCTCATTCCGAAGGAATAATCACAATCTATCAGATGAAAGGAAAGGAATCCATGTGGTGGGATCAACTTATGAAAGTGCGACACATCAGTGAAAAGAATGTGACATGGAAGGAATTCAAGAGACATTTTGAAAAGAAGTACTTAACCAAAAGATACTATGACAAAAAGATGAAAGAGTTCTTTGAAATTAAATTGGGCGGCATGACTATAGATGAATATGAAAGGATATTTCTAGAGTTTTTGAAGTATGTCTCTTTTCATTAAGGATGAGACAGTCAAGATCTAGAGATATCTAAGTGGGATGCCATATTTTATCAGTGACAAAATCCAGTATGATGACCCTAAAACTATGGAAGAATCCATAAGGAGGGAAAAGTGTTTATATGATCAGCATAAGGGAAAGCCTACTTTCGAAAGAGCTTGGGAAGACAAGAGGAAGTTTAAGAGGGAGCAGAGGAAAAAGGGGAACAAGCCACCATTTTTCATAAATATCCCTCAAGGACAACTAGCTTTGAGAAAGCCCAGGATGGCTGAAGTAGGTGGGAAAAGGCCAAGGAAGAAACCTATGCAATGTTGGGGTTGTAAAGGAGATCATAAGTATAGATATTACCCTCATAGAAAGGACAAGGTGATATTTTTTCACCATGTTCAACAAGTGGAAACAATGGAGAACAAGGGCAGAGGAGTACCAAGGATATATACAACCCTGGACAACAAGCAAGTTGAGTTTCAATCACACATTATTGAAGCCGAAGGTATGATCAATAACCATACCTTTATTATTTTAATTAATTTAGGGGCTATTCGTATCTATATAGATCCTAAGGTAGTGGAAATATTTCAATTGCAAAGAAGAAAGCACGGAAAATCTTGGTTTGTGTAGCTGAATACAGGAGTTAAGAGAAAGGTTGTTGAGTTGGTTAAATCATGTCCAGTGGGCATGAATGGACTGAGTGACAAGGTAGAATTGAGCATCTTTCCTTTGGGATCATATGACTTCCCAATTGGTATGGATTGGTTGGACCAACACCATGCCATATTATATTGTCATAAAAAGGAATTTACTTGCCTAGATGAGGAAGGAAATCAGAGGATAGTCCAAGGAATTCCCAGGGAATTTATTGTCCGAGAAATCTCAACAATGGAGTTGAATAAGTGTTACAAGAAAGGTTTTCAAATATTTGCAGCCCATATGAATGAAGAATCTAAGGATAAGGTGCCAAAATTAGAGGATCATCCATTCCTAAAATATTTTGACGATGTGTTCAAGGAGATACCAGGGCTACCCCCAAAGAGAGATATTGATTTCTCTATAAATTTGATGCCTGGGGAAGCTCCAGTATCAAAGACTCCCTATCGGATGAGCACACCAGAATCGAAAGAAATGAAAATGCATCTTAAATAACTTTTAAAGAAGGGGTACATATGCCCAAGTGTGTCACCTTGGGGTGCCCCGGTGTTATTTGTGAAGAAGAAATATGGAACCTTGATATTGTGCATTGACTTCAGGAAGTTAAATAAAGTAACTATAAAGAACAAGTATCCTCTACCAAGGATTGATGATCTCTTCGATAATTTGAAGGATGCAAGCATATTTTTAAAGATATATATTAGGTTAGGATACCATCATGTAAGGATTAAAGATGAAGGCATAAGAAAGACCACCTTCAGGACAAGGTATGGTCATTATGAGTTCACAGTGGTGCCATTTGGGTTATCGAATGCACCAGTTGTTTTCATGTGCTTAATGAATGGTGTTTTCAGAGAATATTTAGAAAATTTTGTCATTGTGTTTTTGGATGACATCCTTGTATATTCCAAGATAGAAGAAGAGCATGAGAAACACTTGAGGATGGTGTTACAGGTGCTAAGAGAGCACCAACTTTTTGCCAAATTGATCAAGTGCTCATTTTCCAAAATTGAATTGGCTATTTGGGGCATATAATATCTGAAGAAGGAATAGCAGTAGACCTCGAAAATATTGAAGTCGTTAAAGGGTGGATAGCACCTAAGAATGTGATAGAAGTCAGATCCTTCATGGGTCTAGTTGGCTACTACTGGCGATTCATTGCAGGATTTTTGAGGATTGTTCACCCAATCACTTCCTTGCAAATAAAAGGGGTAAAATTTCAATGGACAAAATAATATGAGAACATCTTCCAGCAACTGAAGTAGTTGTTAACCAGCGCTCCAATTCTGAGGATTGCAAACCCAAATGAAGAGTTTGTGGTTTTCACAAATGCATGCAAAGGACTGGTGAGGGTCCTCGGTCAGAATGGGTTTGTGATATGTTTTGAATCCAAGAAATTGAAATAGCATGAAAGGCTTGTTGGCAGCCCCACATGATTTTGATATTTAAACAAGAAATTGCATTTTCTGTAGCTGCCTACACTTCGATTTCGTAAACTTTTTGAGAATTTTTGAGATAATTATTGGGTTAAGAAATATTTTGATTAATTTCTTGTTGTCTGCACTTTTGTTTTGTTTTATGTTTGATTCATGACTATAAGCCTGAATCAAACATAAAACGTAGCCTGGTGTTATAAGTTGTATGCCTTAGAATGCATCCTTTTGAAGATCACCATGCTTACATGAGATCTAAATCTAATGTTTGAATGATCTATTTTAGATATTTTGGGGTTTTAATCTAGTTATTGTATTGTTCGATAATTTGTATTCAATTTATTAAGAGATACATGTTGGCAAATGTTTACCAAGTAGCGTATGCTTGTCATTGATGGCAAGTACAACAGTGGAGATGGTAGAATAAAAAGGATAAAAGTACCTTGGGGATTCAGACGTGAAAGCTCAGGAGGAACAGCGGTGAAGAAAACACGC
>ML782397.1:79451-95204 GCA_009831015.1 Picea engelmannii | reverse complement strand
ACTGATGCTGAATATGTCATTGTTTATTCCCCTGCATTATTATGATCATCATTTAGTGTCTCAGCAAAAATCTTAAAAGAAGCATAATTGTTTAAGCACGGTAACAACTGATTCACCCCCCCCCTCTCAGTTGACTAACAATACATTGGTTAGTCCTCTCGAAAACTTAATGGTCATATCAAAAGACATTCAAATGAGTACATGCTTGTTGTACTCATGTCCTTACCTCATCTCGCTAGCTTAATGTATTAATGATCCATTCATTTCATTCATAGGGTTTTGGTACTCTGTATGTCTGGTTCTCATTACAAGGAATGGTAAAGAACTTACGATCAAACCCTTGGTGTTTACTCCCACTACCTGTGATATGATAACACACAAGCTTTGTTATGGTCATTTCTCCACTATCCATTCAGATTTGTTCCTATTTCTCCTACCATTCAAACCTAAAAGTATTTTGAGTTATTCCTATTACACTCTAGTCACATTTGTCATGGCTCATGTTGTTCGCTTGGATCTGAATGGGTGACAAGCTTTACTCTCTCATGACGATGCAATCGAGGACTTAAAAATCCAAGGCTGGGATGTTTTCCTTAAAATATTTGAAGTCTATAACCTTCAGGTGGCGCAGGCTTTCGCGCAGACCCTCGATGGTTGCAGAGAAAACATTGGGGACACACAGTTAGAGTTAACCAAGGGGTTTGTAAGTGAAGCAATAGGGCTTCCATCGACAGGTGATAAATGGTTCAAAAACTCACGAATTGAACGAGTGTCGTGGAGCCTGTTTATGATGTCCCGAAAAAACAATTGTTGCGAAAAAGGTATTCCCGTCTCCCTGGTTAAACCTAGGTGGCATATCCTGTTGTTGATTCTCAAACAATTTGTGACCTATGAAGGGTGATACATATTGGTCTTCCTCTACCACATCCTCTTACTCATGCATTTCATTGGTTTTGAATTAAGCATGCCATTTTATTTGTTGAGAAGTCTCTATAAAATGTCCAAAAGATATAAGAGACGGAGTGTTGATTTAAGTCTGTTCCATCATGGATTGATTAAGATTTTGTTGATTCATCACTTGTCAGTCGTGGGCAATTTTTGGAATAATTTTTTGATAAGGAATAGTTTTGCCAAGACCGTTCCTATAGTAAACCCTAACTTAGGCAAGCCACTGATTAAAAACTAGCTTGGTATTTCAAGAAATGGACCAGACTCTCTTAACAAAAACCCTCTAGACACAGCAATGCCATGTAAGCCTTCATCTGCAGGATTTCCTGAGCAAGAGACTATTGAAATGGAGGTAATTGACCCTCTTATGTCTAAGATTGATGCTAGCCCAAATGTTATTGTAAATCCGTATGTTGAGAAACCTTGCAAACAAACCAAGCAGAAGTGCACAGACTTAGGTTTCCAGAACAAAAAGGCAAGTCGTCTAATTTCAAGGAATTTGAGGAACCGAAATGATGCTCATCTGAGCTCGATTGGTCCGATCGAGGTCGATGAGGTCTCGGACTCTGAAATAGAAGATTTTCTAGTTTTGGAAGACCCATATTGTCAAGGTTACAGGAAGAAAGGTATTGTTCCTACTGAACCCTACGACTTTGTGATGAATTTGCCACCGTACCTCATAGGTGAGGAGGAGTTCTCTAGTATTAGGAATGATCAAGGGAAAATAACAAGGTTGATACATCCATGTTTAACTGTACACTTCATCAACCTATCATTCTTCCTAAAAATTGTGATGTTTGTTTCCATTGGATCGAGCGGTATTACACCGACATACCCATTCTTCAAACCTAGATTAAAACGCTTACTACTCAAAATGAATCTTTGAGACAAGAAAATATCGACCTCAAAGTGCACGCAAAGAGGAAATCTAAATGCATCAAGAGATCAGGAAACATAGTAATCAAAAATGCAACAAGTGTCAAGGCGATAGTAAATTCTGAACTACCCGACACATCTTTAGTCAATTTTTAAATGGTAAAACAATTTTATCTCTTGTTTTATTCCTGTTATCTATTTTGAGTTAAATCGATTTGGAATTTGATTTTGTTTTCTAAACTAAGACTGGCTACAAAATCTTCGATTTTGTAGCCAAGTCTCTTTTAAATAAAAATTAGAAATTATTTATGGGTAATTTTCTAACTTATTGAATTTGTTGTGTTTTTCAAGAAATAGTATATCATGTTGTTGATCATCTGGAGGAAACATATTGGATTATGCATATGAATGATTATTAGTTTCTTTTCTGTTTGTTTTGAAAAAACTTTGATCAATCTTTGATTAAAACCAACTCTGTTATGAGTGGCTGTTAGCCCACTATTTTTGTAATATTTTTTATTTTATGAAATCTTGTCCTATCCTGTGAGATAGGAGAATGTGATTTCAAGTCACTTTAAATACTATTCATTTTGTAAGTAAAGGATATATTGGCTGGAATGGATTATAGGCATGTGAATTTCAGAACTATATGGACAATTGATCCACATTTAGCTTTAGACCAGTGTGAAAATTGTTCCATCTATGTGTTTCCTTTTTATTATGAAATATTGATATGTTATGCAACTTTTGCCTCTTTAGCATATGATATTCCATTTCATTGAATGCTTTAAAATCTTGTCTATAACTTGTTGTTCCATATTCTATGACTGTGATTGTTATATCAATTATAATATCATGATTTATGCCTGATGCTTAATTGATGGATAAAATGAATGCTTCACATAAATATTTTTCTTACTGTAATCATTCATGATTATAAGATCAATGGATCATATGTGTCTACTATTCTGTTCTTATATCCTAGTTGTAAATAGGCATCTCAAATTTATTCAGGAGACATTAGTACGAGCCTGCTGCAGATTTCTTTCACAAGCGAGACAACTAGAGTTTTGGATCGTATAGAGGCATAGACACATTAATAAACTAGTAACAGGTTAGTTTCATTTGCTTCTAATTTTCCTCATTTTTGTTATTAGTGAAATAGGAAAGTTATTTGATCGGCTTTGACCATCACTCTATCTTTGTTCCAAATCATGTTTTACTTATGATTCTTATATATGTGATTACAAAATAGAAAATACAAAAATATGTTCTTTCTTTATCTACTTTTGAGAACGATGAAAAAACATTGATTTCGCGAGGCTTTCACTAAAACTTGCAACCTATAATTATTTTGTTCATAAATGACATGTTCATTTTTATTTTTCTATTTAATATATTTGTGAATAATTAGATTAAAGTATATTTATATTACTATAGTTTTAGAATTAGTTAGTTTATTTCTTTTCTTTGTTTCAGGACCCTAGTTGGCTAACAAAGCCATTAAACCCGTCAAAATAGATTACACCAAACGGATTGGGTTATTTAGACAACCCTGGTCTGAATATATTCTTCCAGTTGACGGCATGTCAAATTTACCTATCAACAAGGATCTACGTCACTCGTGATTTGGATTCATAATCCATAGTACACACTTTAAAGAAAAGGAGACACTACCTCATGGGTAAGAGGTTTGAGTTGAGGACATACCATAATGGTATGAAATATTTGTTTGATCAGCCTACCTTAAACTCTAGGCAAAGAAGATGGTTGGGATTCCTTTGTGTATATGAATTTGATATCAAGCACATCAAATGAAAAGAGAACAAAGTGGCTAATGCACTCAACAGAAGAGTGCACGAACTACATGCTACAGCCATCAGCATGTATCAAACCGGTCTTAAAGAAAAAAAAATTGGAAGTTGCAAAAGAATATTTGCAGTACATGGAAATGGTAACAAAGTTACAACAAGGTAAGATTCTACATAAAATAGAATATTATATATTAGAATTTGATGGAATACTCTTGTACAAGAACATAATTTATGTACCGAGTTCTCACGAATTGAGGAGTATGATCTTGAAAGAGATGCATAATGTGCCTTATGTTGGGCACCTTGGATATCAAAAAATAGTGGCAGCAGTCAAGAGCCATTACTATTGGCCAGGCATGAAGAAATAAATTGCATAGTACATCGCCATATGTATGGAGTGTCAAAAGGTCAAATCTGAGCATAGACACCCAACTGGGTTGCTACAACCATTACCTATCCCTGAGTGGAAGTAGGAAGTGGTGACAATGGATTTCATCATAGGATTACCCAGAACAAACAAGAAACATAATTACATCTTGGTGGTGGTGGATAAGCTTACGAAGGCTGCCCATTTTATTCCATTTAAGAGTTCTCACAAGGAAACTAATGTTGTTGATATTTATATGAGGGAAGTAGCATGATTGCATGGTATTCCCAAGACAATTGTGTCTGACAGAGACCTGAAATTTATCCCGAGGTTTTGGAGAGGATTATTCAAGGGGTTCAAAGCGGACCTGAACTTCACACAGCCTATCATCTTGAGTCTCATGGATAAACAGAAAGAGTAAATCAAGTGATAGAAGATATGTTAAGAATGTATGTGATGGACAAACCATCCAGATGGGAAGATTACCTAGACTTGGTAGAGTTTGCTTACAACAATGGGTACCAAGAATCACTGAAGATGAGCCCATTTGAGGCACTTTATGGAAGAAAGTGAAACACACCAATAAGCTGGGACAACCCAACTGATAGAGAAATAATTGGGCTAGAGTTGCTCAGGGAAGTGGAAGAGAAATTGTTAAAGATAAAGAATAATTTGAAGGTGACCCAAGATAGGCAGAAAAGTTATTCTGACGAAGGAAAAATCCACAGAGAGTTTAAAGTGGGTGGTCATGTTTTCTTGAAGGTGAAAGACAACAGAAGTTCCCTGAAGCTGGGAAACTGTTCCAAGTTGGCAGCCAGATATTCTGGACCGTTTGAAATTCTAGAAAGGATTGGACCAGTAGCTTATATGCTTGCATAGCCTGTGTGCATGACTATTCATAATGTATTTCATGTCTCATTGCTCAAGAAATATATCCCTGATGTTAATCATGTGATTGATTGGAATGTGATTCAGGTGGAGCAAGAAGGTGCTTTACAAGTGCATCTGGTGCACATATTGGACCGGGAGAGCAAGCAGATTTGGAATCGATCCATAGGGCTTGTAAAGGTCTAGTGGACCTGGTATGGTCTTGAGGACACAACATGGGAGCATGAAGATGCTATGCGGGAAGAATACCCGCATCTTTTTGAAGATTTTGAAAATCTTGTTGATGTTGTGTAAATAAGTTACACTGAGGATAGTGAAAAAATAAGGGGAGGGGATTGTAATATCCCAAGGCCAAGCCCCGGTTGTAATTATGAATTGTAACATGTTTTGTAGGATGGTGAGCCAAGTGTTATAAGCTAGGAGGCGTATGTTCTTATTAGGCCAGAGATATTAGATGTTAAAGGCCAAGAGCTTGTTTTGTACATGTAAGTATTCATAATTATTAATATAATAACATTGTTTCATGTAGACCAACCAAGAAGAAAGAGCATGGGGGAATAAACTCCACTAGGTTGGGTAAGGGAAGGTGGATAAGAGGCTGGAAAGAGGGGCTAATCTTAAGAGATTAAGTCGAATATAATAATACATTATTATTATAAATGTTGTGAGTGGGATATGAATAGATCCTAAGTTCCTTTGGGGAAAAGGTATGACCTCCAAATGGAGAGGAAAGCGCTTCATGAGCGTCTTGTGTCAGCTCATGCACATGCAAATATAAGTGGGAATTCTTACTATTTTGGGGATATTTTGGCCATTTTTCACCAACGCACCCAACAAGCACACGATAACCCTGGAACGCCATTATTGAAATTTCCCCAACCACATGAACCTCTGCAACAAGCTCGAATTGATACCCTTTTTGCACCTGTACCTTGGGGGTTGCCTGCGTATTGTTCCTTAATTATTGTTCCCACGTCCATTTCCTATTTTTTCCATCACCATGCTCATGTGTTGAGGAGTGGAAGTGAAGAAGCAGGTTGTCAGGCCCATGGATAGAAGAGGCAAGTTGTCAAGCCTGTGAACAAATCTACCCAGGTGAGAGAGTGCAGGTTGTCAAACCTATGAGAAACTCTCTCTAGGTGAGAGAGTGTGTTGAGGAAGTGAGTTCTCCTGGAGGGAGTCCAATAGCAGCTACAGGGATCTGTGAATTTCGTTCAGCTTGTTGATGAAGCCCCAAAAGGGGAGGTAGAGAAGTCGATGGACTGTGTGATAGTGAAGGCGTATACTCCTGGGGTGGGACAGGCATGTGGGGAATGAGATTCTATGAGTGGTGGGCATAAGTGGCTCCTTGGAGGAAATCCTTCTTGTTTTACTGTGCAACTTCCTGTTGTCCCTACCTAGCCTAGGAATCCATTTCCCGGTGGATTTTAGTCCCAGCTCGGGGGTGACCCGGTGATGAGAGTGATGAGCAACATGGTCTAAGGCTGGGAGGTTCGTGGAAGGTCTGGACGCAGTCGGTACACTACAATTAAGAGATCAATATCATTTCTTTGCTTAATGGTTAAATGTTGTATTAGTGCATGTCTGTGATTCTTATAATAATATTGTGTGTTTTGTTGCATGTATGTTTTCATGTTATCTATTTATTTTTGTTAAGTTTATCTGTGATCTATTCCACAAAGAGCTCTATCTTCCATTGACCAGCAGGTCTATGTCTGGGCATGGACCATTTTAATTACCTATAATAGAGCTTGAGACCACGTGTGTCTGAGGTAGCATGCCCACAGCCCATTGAGGGGCCAAGGGATGTTACAAAATGGTATCAGGGCATTTTCTGGAGTAGCATGGCCTAACCTGGGTGGTCGGGGATGTTACAATTTTCAGTTGCACAACTATTCCTCTAATATAGAATAAATAATTTCCACTTACCATTTTCATGGGAAAGATTCCATGTGGTGGGATCAGTTAAAGAAAGTTGAACACATCAACGAGAATAGGATCACTTGGAAGTAGTTCAATAGGTTTTTTCAAAAAGAGTATCTTTTAGAGAAATACTATGACAAGAAGATGCAAGAATTATTTGAACTTAAGTTGGGGATCATAACCATGGGAGAATATGAAAATAAGTTCTTAGGATTGTTGAAGTATGTAGGATTTATAAAAGATGAAAAGGTAAATATACAAATATTTTTGAGAGGACTTCCATCATCTTGTAAAGAAAAGATCCAATATGATGAGCCTAGAACTTTGACAAAAACCATTAGAAAATAAAGTACTTGTACAAGCAAGGAAAGGGTAGATAATATTTGAAAAAGTATTAGAAGGATAAGAAGAAGGAGAAGTCTAATCAGAGAAGAAAGAGATTCAAGCCTCCTTTCAATTGAAATAGTCCAAATACAAATCAACAAGATCAGTCTACCAAGAAAGAATCCAAGAAGGAAGACTCCTTGGGAAAAAGGAGAAGACCACCTGTTAGCACATATTATTGCTAAAGGGGTTTTTTTCCCTTAGGAAACGACACCTTGGTCAAAATGCATGAAAAGGGGGGATAAAAAACCCACTTTTTCCTTATTATCCTAAGTTTAGCGCCCAAGCGCATTGTGATAAGGGGCATGTAGATATGGGCGGCCATGATTTTCACGTTCAGATCTACGGTGTACAGTCCATATCAGACCCCCCTGAACTTATGCCTTTAATGGGGGGGGTGCGAGTAGGCAGTTTTCTAGCGTGGGCCCTGCACTATCGTGTCAACTCCTCGTTAACTCGGACCCTCCCCCCCTCGCGCACGCGCTAAACCTCTTACCACCTCCCCCCCCTTCAATTATACCACTTTACCGCTTTCGCTTACCGCCTGCTCTCTTTCTAACACATGTCTTCCACTCGCTTGTCCCTTCTCTAATGTCATGTCATCGCCTTTCATCTCTCAACACATATCCCACACTCACTCATCTCTCCGCCTATCACATCTCCCTTTTTCCTACGACACTTATCATCTCCTGCCATGTGTCTCCCTCTCCATGTCACCCCCGTCAATGTAGTCATGTTTCCCTCTACCACCATAGCCTCCCCTCTGCCTCCACATCATCTTCCTGTGCCACATCACCTCTGTCCCATTATGCATCAGCTCTCACATGCTGTCACCCACGTTTTCCCAATCACCACTTCACCAATCATAGTTTTCCACTTGGTCATCGATTGTCAATTATAGCCTGTAATCCTTTGTCATCCACCTCGCTAGTCCCCCATCGTCAACCTCCACGTCCACCTACCATCTTTCGGGTCAATACCCAACAAATCTTAGGTGGAAGATATTCACAGGGTGTGGTCAACGTGTTTTTCACGTGCCAGTTTGTCTCTATCCACTCTAATCCCGATGAAGCATTTAACGAAAACAAGGAAGGTAGTTGAGACATTGTCTCCTTCCATAAATAGAAGGCCAGAAAGGGACCAATAACGGAAGACGGATGTCATTCCATTCTGACCAAAGATCATGTCTGACAGAAAATTGCATGGGCAGTCTAACTAATGTCTGCATGTACAGCCTGATAGAGAAGCTCACTAACGCAAAGCCTTGAACACATGACATGATAACACCTCAGGAAATCGGAGCCAATTATGATTATATGTAGGCATTTTTTCCATTTTGTTATGGTCGATGGTCAAGCAATGCTCCCGTGTTGTAAACTTTTGATGAAGAACTTGGGTTCTCTGGTTATGTATTTTGATCTAAGATTTCTTGTTTAATGAAAGTCAACTTCTTTTTCATCTTATTTTCTGTGATACTGAAGTTTCCATGATTGAAGGATTCACATGGATTGTTTTGACGGTATTGTAATGTAAGTTTGATTGCAGTATTGTCATTAATGTTCTTCTGTTTCCTGAAGTTTTGAATCCAAGAGGATCTTGTATTTGAACCTTTTCCTCCTTAGGTTGTTGGAAGACCTGATGTCCATAGTAGGCCTTTACATTTTCTCCTCAAAGTTATTCCTCCTACTCACCCTTAATACAACTTACTGACAGAAGTTGAATCGAGACCTCATCTACATGTGCACACTGGTCTAGTTTTCTGAGTTAAAACGATATTATCCAGGGTCTGCACCCATTCGACCGCTTCAAACTTATTCATTGTGACATACAAATTGATGGGTATTGGGCTTACCTCCAATGAAATTTGGAGGTAACTTCTAGTGCTAACATTTTTGGTGTCATTTTCGGGGACAAATTGAAGATTTTCCCTGGGATAGAACTACAACGAGCTTTTGATTCTAAAGGTGCATCAAACATTGGAACCATTGAAGATTGGAGCATGCACCTAGTGAATCCATTGATGTGACCCCATTGTTTTAGTTGTGGATTCCAGAGGCTGACACACGAGGTCTACTCCACAGCTGCCTCTAGAAACACCTGAAGTTGACCCAGAGAAAATTGTCAGAAGACGAAAGATCCTCTAGGAAGGAACTTCAACTGTTATACCTAGTGATTCTGGTAATTTTCACAATCATCCTTTGACAACTCCAGTAGTTGTTTCTCGTTTTCCTATTACATGATCTGTTGGAGCTTCTAGAAGTTTAAATTTTGGGATTTTTCATGTTGCTTTCCCCTCTCCCGGTTTCGATGTGGAAGGCTTTGACACACCTATTCCCTCAGGAGTTGTACCCTGGTTTGAACCCAGAACCCCTGAAAATTTTCCCACTCTAAGCTTCACTACTCCTCCTCATGTTAAAGTTGTTGCTTTTACAGAGAGGTAAACCTTTGTTCCCTCATGCCCTATATCTTTTTCCTCAAATACCCTGTTGTTTCCCTTTCCTCCCAGAGGCTCAGTTATAGCCTCCCATGTTCAAGCTACATCTCCTCTTGGTTGTCCTCCAACTCTCATCCCTATGGAAGGTGATAATCCCCCTAGTAACAGAATGGATGCCATAGTGGTTGCAAGATATGCCCCTCTAATATTACCTCGGCTAATGAATTCTCTCCCTACTGGAGATTACCTAAAATACATGCCCAAATTCACAAGAGAAGAATACATAATTGTTGAAGAACACCTTGTTTCCTTCTACAGTTATGCAGACAATCTAAATATTGAAAATGAGGATGTGTGGATGAGAGTCTTTTTCCAGAGCCTTAATGGTGAGGCTAGGAAATGGTTTAGGGGGTTGACCCCTGGATCCATTGTTGGGATTGAGGCTTTAGATGATGTTCTCTTGAGACAATGGGGGGACAAAAAAAAAATTATGTATTATATCACAGAGTTCAGGTCCCTAAAGAGAAAAGAGGGAGAGTCTGTCTTTGATTTCTCCAAAAGATTCAACAAAATGTATAACAATATTCTTGCTGAGATAAAGCCTATAGAAGCCTCTACCAAAATTACTTATGCTAGTGCTTTTGAACCTGATTTTTTCCTACTGTTAAGAGAGAGAAAAGCTACTTCCTTGGCTCATATGCAAGATGCAGCCCTGGAAGTAGAGTCCAACATATTGGTAGTTGACAGAATTAGGAATAAAGTTGATAGAGACAGAGGAAAGGGAATATCTGAAGCTTCATCCTATGGTTCCTCTGTGACCCATCCTCAAGTAGATGAATTGAACAAGTTGGTAAAATCACTTTTTGCAGAGATGGAGAAGATGAAATTTGAAGGGAAGCAAGGTTATAAGAGTGCCCAAAGTGTCGATAACAGAGGTAACTTCAGAAGACCAAATAATACCCCTCAAATACTTCCAAGAGAGCCTTGAAACAGAGATAGGGATGATCAGAAAATCCAAACCCCACTCCAAAATAACCTCATTGTTGATTAAGAAGGATAGGAAGAAGAGCTTGATCCTAAAATCCATTATCTTGGAGACACTTCCCCATTTCCCCATTTGACCCAATATGCATACGTGGAGTCCCTCATGGATAGCTAAATAAATGAGTTGAGTAAGGGGGAGAAGACCAATAGTAGTCCTAATAAATATAACCTCAGGTCTAAGAAGAAAGAAGGGAATTATAACATCTGTGATCATCCTTTCAGAGTAGAGAAGCCTGCTAAAGATGTAATAAACAACAGCAAGGAAAAGAAAACACAGAACCCCTCACCAATAGCCAAAGGTCTTGTCCCAGAAGTGAGAGAAATTCTGAAGACCCCCTCCTATTTTAACTTTGAGCATGAAATTCAAAATATTAGGATCCTTGTACCCCTTTCAAAGATGGTCAAGCACGAATATTTTAAAAGGTCCCTCTCTAAATTGTTGCAGTCTGAACCATCATGTCATTCCACAGACTCAGTAAACCTTCAAGATGAAAAGACAACAGTCATCTTAGGTCCTTTGATAGAAGATAGAGATGATTCATCCACACCCTTCTATACATCTCTGAACATACATGACAAGGTGATACATAATTTTTTGATCGACTCAAGGGCATCTCATAATCTCATGCCCAAAACTGTCATGGATGAACTTGTATTAGAAATCACAAAGACTTACCATGACTTGTATTATTTTGATTCTAGGAAAGTGCAGTGTCTTGGGGTCATCAAAGATCTGGTTGTGACCTTGTTTCAGTTTCCCATGAAAAGTGTGGTCATGGATATCGTAGTATCTGATGTGCCCCCCAAGTTTGGCATGCTCTTGTCAAGTTCTTGGATAAAAATACTTGGGGGAACATTTCATATGGACCTCACATATGCTACCATTCCTGTTTTTTGGGGGGAGCATAGAAGACTGTACAGAGAAGCTCAATTGGCCTATATTATTAGTGATGAAGAATATCCCGCCAACCATCCTATTTTTGTACTTGATATTGATTTGGGATCCATCTTATTACAACTCATTGATTCCCCTGAACCCCCTCTTGGAATCATAAAGTAGTCCCTTACTCTTTGTGAAGATTTTCCTCTGATTACCGTTGTTTGGAAAATGTTCTTTGATGGAGACTCTTCTAGAGAAGGTGCTAGTGTCACAATGGTCTTTGTTTCACTTGTTCAAGAAATTATATCTCTGTCCTACAAATTAGAATTTTAAACTACCAATAATGTGGCAGAGTATGAAGCTCTTGTTTTAGGTTTGAGGGCTGCAATGGACATGGGGATTGAGGATATATCAATGCTTGGGGATGCTGAGTTAATTTTCCATCAGATCAGAAACATTTATCAAGCCAAGCACCCTTGACTTAGAAGTTACAGAAATGAAGTATGGCATCTAGTTGACAGTTTTTTCTTAGATTTCAACATTTCATTTGTTCCAAGAGAAGAGAATTCCATGGTCGATTATCTTGTTGTTTCATCAAGTAATTTCAAAGGCCCTCTGCCACCTAAACTCGAGTATGATGTAGAAGTGAAATATAGACCCTCTATACCTGACAATGTCAAGCATTGGAAAGTGTTTGAGGATGATCTCGAGATCAAAAGATTCTTGGAGACTGTTGAGGATTTTTTTGCATCACACATAGATCAAGATCCTAATTCTGAAGTAAATCCGGATTCCTCATGCTAATGTTTTTCTGAAAAAAATTGCAAATCATCATATTGTCCAGTTTCCCAGTAATCATATCCCAGAGGGACTAGTTCCTTTGGAAAGACTATTTGACAAAAATGATGTGATAGTAAAGGGTAAAGTTTCAATTGAGGATGTTGATGTAGCTGAGTGCAATATTGGTACAGAGAAGGATCCAAAAAATTTCAAGTTGTCAAGCAGTCTGTCAAGGGAACAAAGGGTCGAGTATGCCAAGCTGATAAAAGAGTTTGTTGATGTGTTCTCCTAGACATATGAAGATCTCAGAACATACGACAAAAATTTCATCGAGCATAAGATCCCATTGAAGGAAGATGTCAAACCATTTAGACAGAAATTGAGACAAATAAACCCCATGTTGCTGCCTATTATGGAAAGGGAGGTAAAGAATCTGTTCAGCGCCCAAATCATTGTCCCTTTGAGATATTCTAAATGGGTATCCAACCTAGTCCCAGTAAGAAAAAAGAATGCAGAAATCAAATTGTGTGTCGATTTCAGGAACCGGGACAAAATCTCTAAGAAGGACAATTACCCTTTGTCGAAGATGGAACACATATTGCAGAGGGTGATACGTGCATCCAGGATGTCCATGATTGATGGATTTTCTGGCTATAATCATATTTTCATCCTGCTTGAAGATAGAGAAAAGACAACCTTCACCACTCCTTGGCATACATTCATGTATGCTATTATTCCCTTTGGATTGATGAATGTGGGGGATACCTTTCAATGAGATATGGACATCATCTTCATTGGAGAAAAGGATAAATTTGTAGTCATCTACTTGGATGACATTGCAGTTTTTTCCAGGTCTGATAAAGAACATTGTCAGCATCTGAGAAAGGTCTTTTTAAAATGAAAAAAGTTTGGTCTCTCCCTAAATACCAAAAAGTCTCTATTCTCCATGCAAGAGGGAAAATTGTTGGGACACATAGTATCAGCTGAGGGGGTCAAAATTGATTCAAGAAGGGTATAAGCTATCCGAACCTTGTCTCTTCCCAGATCCAAGAAGGAAGTTCAATATTTCCTTGGAAAAAATAATTTTCAGAGAAGGTTTGTTTCAAATTTTTCTAAATTGGTAAAGTATATTACAACCATGCTCAGGAAGGAGAATGAAGTGAAATGGACTGATGAATCCATAAATTCTTTCGACCAAATCAAGAAGGCCTTGACTGAGACACATGTTCTTTTCAGTCCTGATTACTCCAAAGATTTTCTTATTTTTTACTTTTCTTCTTTTGATACAGTAGCAGTTGTTTTATTGCATAAGAATGTTGAGGGTCTGGGGCAACCTATTTCCTTTTTCATCAAAGCATTGAGGGACGTAGAAATAAAATATGACATCATAGAAAAAAAAGCATATGCTTTGGTGAAAGCCCTCAAGGCTTTTAGAATCTATGTACTGCATTCAAAATTCATTTCTTACGTTCCTTTAGCTTCTGTGAAGGATATTCTCATTCATCCTGACATAGATGGAAGAAGAAGCAAGTGGATTTCCCAAATCCTTGAATTTGATTTGGAAATAAATCCCACCAAAATAGTTAAAGGCCAAGGTTTAGCTAAGTTATTGGCTGAATATAATTGCAGAGATTTGGGGGTTAACTTAATCAACACTTGCTCAGGTAATCAACAAACTAAGTTATTTGATGAAGTATCTCAGGACAACCCCCCATTGGCAGAATGCATCTGGTACAAAGATATTATATTTTTTCTGCAAGAGTTACGACCCCCAGATGGTATGGGAAAAAACAAGGCAAGAGATTTAAAGCTTAAAGCAATTAAATATTGCCTTATTGATAGAGTCTTATACTAGAAAGACCCTCTAGGAGTGATTTTGAGGTGTTTAGACCCACAAGAAGCCCAAAATATTATGTTTGACTTTCATGATAGTCTATGTGGGGGATATCATTTCTGGAGGACTAGATCCTATAAAATTATCAGGACTGGGTATTTCTGGCCTACTCTATTCATTGATGTTTGTACAAGGATCAGGGCTTGTCTTAAAGGTCAAAAATTCATGGGGAAGCAGCAACTCAATTCTTTTCCATTGAAGTCGGTGGTAGATTCAGGACCCTTCCAGTAGTGGGGCTTAGATTTTATTGGGGAAATTCATCCTTCTTCAAGTGGTCAGCACAGGTGGATATCGACTTCCATATATTACTTTACCAAGTGGATAGAATCCATCCCCACAAGGATTGCTTCCCACAAAGTAATCATTGGTTTTCTTGAAGACATTATGGAAAGATTTCGTTGTCTGAACAAAATCATAACTGATAATACTGCATCTTTCAAGGTTGAACCATTAATCTAGTTTTGTGAATAGTTTGGAATTTCACTGATTCACTCAACTCCTTACTACCCCCAAGGGAATGGACTGGAAAAGTCCTCAAATAAGAGCCTTATAAATATCATCAAAATATTGATAGAGGACAACAATAAATCATGGGATTCAAAGCTCAAATTTGCTCTATGGGTTGACAGAGTGACAACGAAGAGATCTCTTGGTGTCTCTCCTTTTCAGCTTGTGTATGGAGTTGAGGCCATATTTCCTTCTCAGCTCGCCTTGCTAGTGGCAAAATTATTGCAAGAATACCAAGGGGAGCCTAATGATATGATCAGAAGAATGAAACAGCTGGTGGAAGTGCAACAGACTAGAGAGCAGATACTGGACAAAGCACATGAACATCAACAGAAGATCAAACAAGATTTTGACAAGAAGGTAAGAAAAGAGGATTTCCAACTGGGAGATCCGGCACTCATATGGGATGCACCTAAAAAGGATAGGGGCAAGCATGGTAAATTTGAAGCCCTGTGGATTGGACCCTTCAATATCTCCAAGAAATTTCCAAATAACACTTACAGGTTACAGAATTTGGAGGGTAATGAAATTTTTGGTGGCCCTGTTAAAGGGATTTTTCTGAAGAAAAAAAATTGTTTGAGCCATGAGTGGCTCCTTCGTGCCATTGTAAATATCTTTTTCCTTTGTTTTAAGTAGTTGACTCCACAACCCAACTAAAGCACTAAATCTTCTTATATTCTTAGAGCCTTGCAGGGAGGACTCTATCCCCCATGGAGACTAATGTTAGCACATATTATTGCTAAAGGGGTGTTTTTCCCTTAGGAAATGGCACCTTGGTCAAAATGCATGAAAAGGGGGGATAAAAAACCCACTTTTTTCCTTTTTATCCTAAGTTTAGCACCCAGGCGCATTGTGCTAAGGGGCGTGAAGATCTGGGCGGTCGAGATCTGTGCACTCAAATCTACAATGCATAGTCCATATTGGACCCCCCTGACCTTTTTCCTTTAACAGGGAGGGGGTCCAAGTAGGCGGTTTTCTGGTGTGGGTCCCACACTATCGTGTCAACACCTCATT
>ML782397.1:45587-79415 GCA_009831015.1 Picea engelmannii | reverse complement strand
CCCTCCGAGTAGACCACTTTACCGCCTCCGCTTACCACCTGCTCTTCTGCCAACACCTGTTGTTACGAGGAAAATCTCTCTATGGCTAGGATGAACCACAACAGATAGGTGTGACTGTAGAAATTGACTCAATTCTAGCATATGTTATATAAACTAATGTGCAAGAGAAGTAAGAAAGAGGATTACCTCGTCCAAATGTTTGATGATGTCCATCATTGAGAACTTTGACCCAAAGCTTTATACTTGCAACAAGTTCTCAACAAACAAGCAAAGCAAGCATATAGTGATGAAATAACAGGTTAGCACATTATATAGCATAATCCATCAATATACAAAACAAACATGCCCATGGATCATAATACATATATTTGCAAGATATCAATTGGACAGGAAAGGAGTATTTCTATTAATAAATGGTCAGTAGAAGTGAAATATTACAGACTTCTGTGTCGGCATGGTTCAGAACCAAGAAACTGAGTTCCTTCCAACTGGGCACCACTTCAATCCTTCACCAAAGGCAAGCTCATATAAGGGAGACAAAGAGGTTCTCCATCAATAAGGGAAGAGCGTGGGGGATGAACACTGTGTTCATACTTAAAGGACAAAGGGATGCAGACTCAATAATGAAGTAATAATTTCTCTAGAGTAACTTTTCTTTCAAATTTGAATTCTCTCCTCCTTTCCATAGCTCCGAATTGGCTTCTTTATAGCCTTTAAAATGCAACTAAAGGTCAGACTCGGAACATTTCAGTATATGGAAGGTCGGAGATCAGAGATCTCCTGTCGTGACATGGAAACCTGACATTTAATTTTGATTTTCTGGCACAAATCCTGATGTAAGTGGGTTGTAGTGTAGCACCCAACTTATACGCTTGTTGTATAGCTTTCAAGGTGCATACAAGTGGAAAAATATTTGTTTGTTTCTCTGGATTTATCAATCAGGGAAAGTAAGTCTACATGGGGGAATGGAATAAGGCCCTCTCTACAAGATTGCATAGGGTGAGGAAAATATTTCTATAACACCTTTCTTCCACTCATCTGTCCCTTTTATGCTATCATGTCATCTCATTTCATCTCTTGACACCTGTCCCCGACTCACTCATCTCTATGTCTATCACATCTCCCTTTTTCCTATGATGCTTATCATATCCTGCCATGTGTCTCCCTATCCATGTCACTCCCATCAATGTAGTTGTGTTTCCCTCTATCACCACAGCCACCCCTCTACCTCCATGTCATCTTCCCGTGCCACATCACCTCCGTCCCATTACACCTCAGCTTTTGCATGCCGACACCCACGTTTTCCCAGTCACCACTTCACCAACCGTAGCTTTCCATCTGGCTGTCGATTGTCCATTATAGCCTGTAATCCTCCTTCAGCCACCTCGTTAGTCCCCCATCATCAGCCCCCACATCCACCTACCATTTTATGGGTCAGTACCCAGCAAATCTCAGGTGGAAGATATTCACAGGGTGCGGTCAGCGTGTTTTTCACATGCCAAGTTGTCTCTTCCCACTCCAATCCCGATGAAGCAGTTAATGAAAACAAGGAAGGTGGTTGAGACATCGTCTCCTTCCATAAATACAAGGCCAGAAAGGGACCAATCACGGAAGCAGGATGTCATTCCAGTATGACCAGAGATCACGTCTGACAGAAAATTGCATGGGCAGTCTGACTAATGTCTGCATGTGCAGCCTGATAGAGAATCTCACTAACACAAAGCCCTGAACGCATGACATGATCATGCCTCGGGAAATCGGAGCCAATTCTAAGTATATGTAGGAATTTTTTCCATTTTGTTATGGTCGATGCTCGAGCAGTGCTCCCGTATTGTAAAATTTTGATGAAGAACTTAGGTTCTCTAGTTATGTATTTTGATTTGAGACTTCTTGTTTAATGAAAGTCATCTTCTTTTTCATCCTATTTTCCTCTGATACTCAAGTGTCCATGATTGAAGGATTCACATGGATTTTTTTGACGGTATTGTAATGTATGTTTGATTGAAGTACTGTCATTAAGGTTCTTCAGTTTCCTGAAGTTTTGAATCCAAGAGGATCTTATATTTGAACATTTTCCTCCTTAGGCTGCAAGAAGTCTTGATGTCCATAGCAGCCCTTTACATTTTCTCCTCAAAGTTCTTCCACCTACTCACCCTTACTACAACTTACTGGCGGAATTTAAATCGAGACCTCACCTACATGTGCACACTGGTCCAGTTTTTTGAGTTAAAACGATATTATCATGGGTCTACACCCATTCGACTGCTTCAAACTTATTCATTGTGACATACAAATTGATGGGTATTGGGCTTACCTCCAACGCAATCTAGAGGTGACTTCTAGTGCTAACACCACCAATCCAATGTTGGGGATGCAAACAACACCACATGTACAAGGATTTCCCTCACATTGTTAGAAAAAATAGGATCATTGAGCAATAAAATAAAACAAATGTGGAAATAAAACACATAAGATACACAATAAAATAGAGACACAGATATACATGGTTCACCTAGTGTGGGATATGTCCAATAGATAAATTGTCAATTCCTTCATTTTATTATCCAACTAAATGAAGGGATACAACCTACTGCACGCCCATTGTAACTTCCTCTTTTTTCTCTCATAGTCTCCTCTCTCAGAATACAATAATCATGATAATACACAACCGCAATAAATTCCCTCATAAAACAGGGTTGCCTTCTAGTGAAAAAAAAAAACTAACATAACTTCTATCGTCAAATATGCAACATTATAATGAAAGGTCCATATTGACTATGAAATTACAATATTTTACAAGGAATTTTTTCCCAATATTTCACTTCGAGGGTGCTACCCCCGAATCCCCCGCTAGGGGAGGGGGCTACAAAAACTGTCTCTGCCCCACCCTGGACCCCCTTGGGGAAATTTTTGGGGGGTAAATCACCCTCACATCCCCCTGTTAGGGAATGGGGTCCAAGCAAGGTTGAAACAAACATTTGAATCAAGAAGATAATCAGTTTCCACAACCACCAATCTCCCACTTTGAGACTGATCACAACAACTCCATTGCTCTTATAATTGTTGGACTATTATCAACCTTGGACATGACAAATTTCCCATCTTCACCTTCATGCTTGAAGACCAACTGAAACTAAGAATGAAATTAGTTTCTCCCTAGTTACTCCCTTTGTTAAGATGTATGCAGGATTATGGCTAGTATGTGTCTTTTCCAACTTTAAATGTCCATCTTCCAAGATGGATCATATAAAATGGTACCTGAGTTGTATATTCTTAGTATTTGAATGGAAGGATGAGTTATGGCAAGATGAATGACACTCTCACTGTCACAATATAACTTTCTATTATTATTCTTCTTTCCCAATTCCTCCATAAACCTCTGTAACCAAATCATCTCTTTACTAGCCTTTGTGGCAGAAACATACTTTGCTTCCATTGTTGAAATTGCAACAACCTTTTGCAGTTTTGAAATCCAACTTACTATTGTTCCACCTATAGTAAAAACATACCATGTGGTTCTCCTCCTGCTATCTTTATCACCTGCCATATATGAATCAACATATCCCTGTAGCATACTGTTAAACCTCCAAAACATAATGCATGAGTAGAAGTACCTCTCAAATACCTGAAAATCCACTTTACTACGTCCCATTTTTCTTTACCTGGATTGTACATATACATGCTCACAACTCCCACTGCATGTTCAATATATGGTCTTGTGCAAACCATCCCATATACCAAGCTGCCAATTGTCGATGAATAAGGGACCTTGGACATGTATTCTATCTCCTCCTATGTCTTGGGACACATTTCCTTAGTTAATTTGAAATAGATGACCAAAGGTGTACTAACTATTTTTGCATTCTTCATTCTAAACCTCTCCAACACCTTCTCTATGTACTCACCCTAAGACAATGTCAATTTTTTATTTTTCATGTCTCTTGTTATTCTCAAACCAAGTATTTTCTTTGTAGCACCCAAATCCTTCATCGCAAATGAATTAGATAATTTCTTCTTGAGCACATTTATGTCCTTCATATTAGACCATGCAACAAGCATGTCATCTACATACAATAGTAATATAATATAGTTTCCATTTTCTAGCCTTTTAAAATAAATACAATCATCATAATGACATCTACTATAAACTTGTTATGTCATAAGCCTATCAAACTTCAAATACCACTGCCTTGGACATTTATTTAATCCATACAATCTCTTCTTCAACCTACATACCAAATTTTCCTTCCCTTTGACCTCATACCCATGTGGTTGTTGCATATAATTCTCTTCATCCAAATCCCCATGGAGAAATGTTGTTTTTACATCTAATTGTTCAAGATGCAAATTTTATGTTGCCACAAGACTTAAAAAATTCCTAATTGAAGTCATCTTAACAACAGGAGAAAATATTTCATCAAAATCTATACCTTTCTTTTGTGCAAACCCCTTTACAACAAGTCTAGCCTTGTACCATCTTTATCCTCCATCTTCTTCTTTAAACCTGTAAACCCATTTATTCTACAATGTGGTTTTTCCTGCATGCAACTGAACAAAGTCCCAAGTCTGTTTATTTACCAAGGAATCCATTTCCTCTTTCATGTTGATGATTGCAGATATGTGAGACATTCTCCAGCTTACAAACCTATGAGGTGTATATCATTGCAGCTATGCAAGTCTTTTTCTCAGCTTACAAACCTGAGAGAAAAACCCTAAGAAGGGTGTGTGGTTCCTGCCTGAGACAGATATAGGAACGTAGAGATGACCTCATCCATTCATAGAGTTGAGAAGAACTCCAGATGATTATCTAGTGGGAAAGGCGATATGTTGAGTTGGACATGCATGTGGTTGAGGACAAGGTGAACGTGTGAAATCCCAAAGTGTTGGGTGCATCGTCATGTGAATAGAAATGAGGATGATGTATTATCCTCCTCTGAGAAAGAAGATTTGACAAGAAGACTCCATATAGTTATCCTGTATGAGACAGTGGGGAATAATATCTGTAGAGTGGACGTGCATGTGGACAAGCACATGTGAATGTGTGAAGATACGGTTCCTCTATGTAATGCAATAAACAAGAGCTATGACATCCCTATGGATGTGCCCCTAGTGTATTAGCACTAATGGTTGTATCAAATCCTTTGCTATATATTTTTCAAGAGTCAAACCTACCTATAACCCTAATTGTAATGTAAAGGGTACAGGTCGGACCCACCTTAATGTGATTAATAATAAATGTAAAATATAATTAAACTGATCAATATTAATTATAATAATAATAATAATGAATTAATGTGACTTAGAGAGGTCGGCCCTATTGAGCCAATAGACACTTTAGTTGATAGGACAAGTATAATATAATTAAAGGGAAATTCCCCATTGTGGAATCATATCCTTCTTGTGAGTTTGGAAATTCCAGCTAGTACACTACTTTGGAAAAAGGTGCGCACCTCTCTTGGGCACTAGAGTTCTAGGGTTTGAGCACCCTATTTTGCGCTAAGGTCTTTCTTGGTGGTGAAGGTATTTCTCTTGAAGAATATAGGAAAGTATTTAGATGGATTTGCTTCCCTTGTTGAGAAGGGTTTCCAAGGATACATTTTGTGTTCTTGTGCATGGTGCTTCTTCTTGTGATCTTGGTTGCTGCAACATTTATGGTTATGGTTAAATGATAAAATGGAATAAAATTCATTCTTAACCTAACACATTAAAAAATCAACATGGTATCAGAGAGTAGGTCTTGAAGAACCCATTGCACAAGCATGTACCAGTCTCCTCTCTTCTCTGCAGAACCGTACAACACTCCTAGGGTTTCTAGAAAATTTGTACGACCTTCCTTTATGAGGTGCTTCAGCCCTTAAACACTTGAATTTTGGGGATAATTTTGGCATAGGAGAGTACGAACTCCTCCAGCGCATCTCCAGAGACTCTCAGAGTGACATTCTGAGAATTTTGAAATTTTGGCCCTAGGGTTTCACCAATTTATGCAGAAATTTCAAAATTAGTTTTTCTGCAAACTCATTGAAGGATCTCTTCATCTCACCAGTGTTCTCCTATATTTCAAATTCTTATTGTTGGCATTCATAAGTCCAATAAAACCTAAAATTTCTAGCCTATCATAGATGTTAGGTTTTCTAGCCTAGTTGACAAAGGGTTGTGAAGAATCTAAAATTATGATGAACAAAAACTATGATGGAAGATCATCTTGATGAATCAAGAAACTTCAAAGTTATTGAAATACAAGACTTCAGAGGAAGAATTATTGTGGGTAAGACAAAAGGGTTTACCAGAGACAACTATCAATGAATGGAAGGAAGATGATGTCAGGACAAGGAAGAAAATCACCTACTCAAACCCTTACATTGAAGGGCCAACTTCAAAATAACAAAGATGACAAAAGGTGACACCGTGAATATCTTCTTCATAAAGATATCAGAGGATAGAAATCATCCAATAGCCATTGGAGAAATCATATCAGCATCCTCAGGTATGCACTTGTATATATTATTTGTATCATTGTCATGAGGGAAATTGCAGGAGGAAAGAACCTTTGTTGAAGTCATGGATCTAGAGGGATTTCAATGCATTCAGAGGAACAAGACACTCAAAGAAAAGACTCCAGGTTTGATTTTTTTAATTGTCATTCCACTAAACCTATATTTATATAAGTTTTCTACACTACAAGTAGGTGTTGTAGTTGTGACAACATTCCTTAAATTGTTTGGATTTTAGAGATGTACTCATTATTCTCCTTTAGGAGATATTCTTGTGTTGGTTTTTTTTTTCTTGTTCCAGATAGGTTAACAAGAAAACAATATGCTTATCCTTCAGAAGAAGTCAATTGACTCAAAGGGAGTCAAAACTATTTGAGAAAGAGGACGAATAGAACTATCATTGTGAAAACCAATGCTATAATGCATGATCAGAATCCTTCTAGGATTCCATTGGCAGAAGCATGCATGACACAGTATATGTGAAGAACAAGAATTATTCACTGGAATGAAGCCTGAGAATGACCACTTCAGATTATTTAGGTGCCCAACGTATTTCCATGTACCCAAAGACAAGAATTCCATCCTATATCCTTTAGAAAGAAAGGATACTGTGAAACTTCAAAGACATTCCAAATCGACATCCCTAGTCAGAGACATATTGAGACAAGAAGAGACATTTTCCTTGAAGAAAATATAGTCTTTCAAAGACCCAGAAAATCTCATATGGAGATTGATAGTGAGACAATACCTTCTTCCCCTTCAACAGTTCAGAGGGAGACAAATATTATTCCGGTTGATCCAGTTTCTCCAGTGAATATGTTCAGAGATATTGCAGTAAGGCATAAAAGGCCTACCTAGACTCACTCTACAAGAGGCATAGCAACATACAAGCCTCTCAAGGAACATCTCAAGAAAGCAAAGGAGATTTTCGAACTATCCTTCAGTCATGAGCCACTTCATTGATGTTGAGCCTCCTTGTATTAGAGAAGCAACAGGTATGGAAAGATGTCATAACAGAAGAATACTAGTATATCTTAAAGAATTATGTATAAGATATTATTCAGGGACTAGAAGGGAAGTTTGTGGTAACTTCCAAGTGGATCTATAAGATCAATCATGCAGCTGATGGATGTGTCAAGAAATACAAAATGAGATCTATAGTGAGAGGTTTCTCATAAACAGAGGGAGTTTTGTATGATAATACACTTGACCCAGTGAACCTGATACACTTCCATCCATACTACCATCCATGAGTTGGGAAACTATATCAGATAGATAGATTCTTGATGAGTTAGTATTTCAACAAGAGTGTTGTTGATCCAAAACTTTATCATTACAGTATTGGTGACGAGAGCATGATCCTGATCACTTATTCAGAAAGTGTTGTTGTTGAATATAAGTAATCCTTGACTACTAAATTCGAGATGAAGAATCTGAGTATGATGCACTACTTCTTGGGACAAGAATTATGACAGAGGACTGATAAGATTTTCCTAAGTCAAGGAAAAATATTAAAGAAGTTCAGTATGACATAATGAAAAATCCACCGTGATGGATTTAAAGAAGAATATTGATGATGATTCAGACGAGACTGATCCACGGCTAATTGGATCACTAATGTATCTGGTTAACATCAGACTTGATTCATGCCATGTAGTGAATGTGCCTAGTCATTTCATGAGTCAACCAATACAGACTCACTAGACAACAACAAAACAAGTATTGAGATATATACGAGGCACAGTTGGTTATGGCCATAGATATGTCGCTAATGTGGACCTAAGTTTGGAAGGATATGCTGATGCAGACTGGGCAGGAAGTGCAATAGACAGAAAAAGCACCTCATGTTGTTGCTTCACCTTAGGATCAACCATTGTTTCCCAGTTTAGCATAAAACAAAGCTCTGTAGATTTGAGTATAGCTGAGGCAGAGTACATGGCACTAAGTGTGGAAGTTCATGAAGAATTATGGCTTCAAAAACTCTTGACATACTTGTTCGATCATGATATGGATCCGAATATTATTCATTGTGACAACTAGATCTGTGTAAAGCTCTCCGAGAACCCAGTGTTTCATGACAAATCAAAACACATTGAAATCAAGTATCACTATATCAAAGACATGGTGCAAATAAAGACAATACATGTGCAGTATCTTTCTACTCCTAAACAAATTGCAGATATCTTCACCAAACTACTTTCCAAGACAAAGTTCAAGTATTTTCATGAGAGACTTGACCTGGTGGAAAATGCCTCCCTAGATGAGAGGGATTTTTTATGATTGCAGCTATGAGATACATTCTCCAGCTTACAAACCTATGAGGTGTGGATCATTGCACCTATGTAAGTATTTCTCTTAGCTAAAAAACTTGAGAGAAAGCCCCTAAGAATGGTATGTGGTTCCTTCCTGAGACAGATCTAGGAACGTAGAGATGACCTCCTCCATTCAGAGAGTTGAGAAGAAATCTAGATGATTATCCAGTGGGAAAGGCGATATGTTGATTTGGACGTGGCTATGGCTGAGGACAAGGTGAACATGTGAAATCCCAAAGTGTTGGGTGCATCGTCATGTGAATAGAAATGAAGATGATGTATTAGCCTCCTCTAAGAAAGAAGATTTGATGAGAATACTCCATATGGTTCTCCTGTATGAGGAAGTGGGAAAGAATATCTGTAGAGTGGGCGTGCATGTGGACGAGCACAGGTGAACATGTGAAGATAGGGTTCCTCTATGTAATGCAGTAAACAAGAGCTATGACATCCCTATGGATGTGACCCTAGTGTATGAGCACTAGTGGGCGTATCATATCCTTTGCTATATATTGTTCAAGTGTCAAACCTACATGTAACCCTAATTGTAATGTAAAGGGTACAGGTCGGCCCCACCTTAATGTGATTAATAATAAAAGTAAAATATAATTAATCTGGTCAATATTAATTATAATAATAATAATAATAATAATGAATTAATGTGACTTAGAGAGGTTGGCCCTATTGATCCAATAAACACTTCAGTTGATAGGACAAGTCTAATATAATTAAAGGGGCATTCCCCATTGTGGAATCATATCCTTCTTGTGAGTTTGGAAATTTTAGCTAGTACACTTCTTTGGAAAAAGGTGTGCACCTCTCTTGGGGGATAGAGTTATAGGGTTTTAGCACCCTCTTGTGTGCTAAGGTATTTCTCTTGAAGAATATAGCAAAGGATTTGGATAGATTTTCTTCCCTTGTTGAGAAGGGTTTCCCAAGATACATTTTGTGTTCTTGTGCATGGTGCTTCTTCTTGTGATCTTGGTTTCTGCAACATTTATGACTATGGTTAAAGATAAAATGTAATAAACTTCATTCTTAACCTAACACATTAAAAAATCAACATGGTACCAGAGTGTAGTTCTTGGAGAATCCATTGCACAAGCATCTACCAGTCTCCTCTCTTCTCTACAGAACCATATGACCCTCCTAGGGTTTCCAGAAAATTCATATGACCTTCCTTTATGAGGTGTTTCAACCCTTAAAAACTTGAAATTTGGGGATAATTTATGCATGGGAGAGTATGACCTCCTCCAATGCATCTCCGGAGACTCTGAGAGTGACATTCTAAGCACTTTGAAATTTTGGCCCTAGGGTTTCGCCAATTTCTGTAGAAATTTCATAATTAGGGTTTCTCCAAACTCATTGAAGGAGCTCTTTAGCTCACCAGCGTTCTCCTATCTTTCAAAGGATTATTTTTGGCATTCATAAGTCCAATAAAACCTAAAAGTGCTAGACTATCATAGCTGTTAGGTTTTCTAGCCTAGTTGACAAAGGGTTGTGAAGAATCTAAAATTATGATGAACAAAAACTATGATGGAAGATCATCTTGATGAATCAAGAAACTTCAAAGTTATTGAAAGACAAGTCTTTAGAGGAAGACTTATTGTGGGTAATACAAAATTGTTTACCAGAGACAACTATCAATGAATGGAAGGAAGATGACGTCAGGACAAGGAAGAAAATCACCTACTCAAACCCTTACATTGAAGGGCCAACTTCAAAATAACAAAGATGACAAAAGGTGACACCGTGAATATCTTCTTCATAAAGATATTAGAGGATAGAAATCATCCAAGATCCATTGGAGAAATCATATCAGCATCCTCAAGTATGCACTTGTATATATTATTTGTATCATTGTCATGAGGGAATTTGCAGGAGGAAGGAACCTTTGTTGAAGTCATGGATCCAGAGGGATCTCAGTGCATTCAGAGAAACAACACACTCAAAGAAAAGACTCCAGGTTTTATTTTTTTAATTTTCATTCCACTAAACCTGTATTTCTATAAGTTTGCTACACTACAAGTAGGTGTTGTAGATGTGACAACATTCCTTAAATTGTTTTGATTTTAGAGATGTACTCATTATTCTCCTTTAGGAGATATTCTTGTGTTGATTATTTTCGTTTTCTTGTTCCAGATAGGTTAACAAGAAAAGAATATGATTATCCTTTAGAAGAAGTCACTTGAATCAGAGGGAGTCAAAACTATTTGAGAAAGAGGAAGAATATAACCATCGTTGTGAAAACCAATTCTATAATGCATGATCAGAATCCTTCTAGGATTCCATGGGCAAAAGCATGCATGACATAGTATATGTGCAGAACAAAAATTATCCACCGAAATGAAGCCTAAGACTGGACACTTTAGATTATTTAGTTGCCCAACGTATTTGCATGTACCCAAAGAGAAGAAGTCCAAGATATATCCTTTAGAAAGAAAATATATTGTGAAACTTCAAAGACATTCCAGATCGACATCCCTAGTCAAAAACATATTGAGACAAGCAGAGACATTTTCCTTGAAGAAAAGATAGTCTTTCAAAGACACATAAAATCTTATATGGAGATTGACAGTGAGACAATACCTTCTCCCCCTTCAATAGTTCAGAGGGAGAAAAATATTATTCTGGTTGATCCAGTTTCTCCAGTGAATATGTTCAGATATATTGCAGTAGGGCATAAAAGTTCTACCTAGACTCACTCTCGAAGAGGCAGAGAAACATACAAGCCTCTCAAGGCACATCTCAAGAAATCGAAAGAGATTTTTGAACTATCCTTCAGTCATGATCCACTTCATTGATGTTGAGCCTCCTTGTCTTAGAGAAGCAATAGGTATGGAAAGATGTCATAACAGAATAATACTAGTATATCTTAAAGAATGATGTATAAGATATTATTCAGGGACCAAAAGGGAAGTTTGTGGTAACTTCCAAGTGGATCTATAAGATCAATCATGCAGCTGATGGAAGTGTCGAGAAATACAAAATGAGATCTATAGCGAGAGGTTTCTCATAAACAGAGGGATTTTTAGATGATAAGACACTTGACCCAGTGAACCTGATACACTTCCATCCATACTACCATCCATGAGTTGGGAAACTATATCCGATATATAGATTCTTGATGAGTTTGGATTTCATCAAGAGTGTTGTTGATCCACACCTATATCATTACAGTATTGGTGACGAGAGCCTGATACTGATCACTTATTCAAAAAGTGTTGTTGTTGAATACAAGTAATCCTTGACTATTGAATTTGAGATGAATAATATGAGTATGATGCACTACTTCTTGGGACAAGAAGTATGAGAGAGGACTGATAATATTTTCCTAAGTCAAGGAAAAATATTAAATAAGTTCAGTATGACATAATGCAAAATCCACCGTGATGGATTTAAAGAAGAAGATTGATGATGATTCAGAAGAGACTGATCCACAGCTGATTGGATCACTAATGTATCTAGTTAACACCAAACTTGATTCATGCCATGCAGTGAATGTGCTTAGTCATTTCATGAGCCAACCAAGACAAACTCACTAGACAACAAAAAAACATGTATTGAGATATATACAAGGCACAGTTGGTTATGGCCTAAGATATGCAGCTAATGTGGACCTCAGTTTGGAAGTATATGTTGATGCAGACTGGGCAGGAAGTGAAATAGATAGAAAAATCACCTCATGTTGTTGCTTCATCTTAGGATCAGCCATTTTTTCTTGGTGTAGCAAAAAACAAATCTTTGTAGCTTTGAGTACAGCAAAGGCAGAGTACATTGCACTAAGTGTGGTAGTTCGTGAAGAAGTATGGCTTCACAAACTCTTGACAGACTTGTTCTATCATGATATGGATCTGACTATTATACATTGTGACAACCAGATCTGTGTAAATCTCTCTGAGAACCCAGTGTTTCATGACAAATCAAAACACATTGAAATCAAGTATCAATATATCAAATACATGGTGTAGAGAAATACGATGCATGTGCAATATCTTTCTACTCATGAACAAATTGCACATATCTTCACCAAACCACTTTCCAAGACAAAGTTCGAGTATTTTCGTGAGAGACTTGGCCTGGTGGAAAATGCCTCCCTAGCTGAGAGGGAGTTTTTATGATTGCAGCTATGTCAGACATTCTCCATCTTACAAACCTGTGAGGTGTGGATCATTGCAGCTATGTAAGTCTTTCTCTTAGCTTACAAACCTGAGAGAAAGCCCCTAAGAAGGGTATGTGGTTCCTTCCTGAGACAGAGCTAGGAACGTAGAGATGACCTCCTCCATTCATAGAGTTGAGAAGAACTCAAGATGGTTATCCAGTGGGAAAGGCGATCTGTTGAGTTGGATGTGCCTATGGCTGAGAACAAGGTGAATGTGTGAAATCCAAAATTGTTGGGTGCATTGTCATGTGAACATAAATGAATATGATGTATTAGCCTCCTCTGAGAAAGAAGAGTTGACGAAAAGACTCCAGATGGTTCTCATGTATGAGGCAGTGGGAAAGAAGATCTGTAGAGTGGATGTGCATGTGGACGAGCACATGTGAACCTGTGAAGATCCGGTTCCTCTGTGTAATGCAGTAAACCAGAGCTATGACATCCCTATGGATGTGCCCCTAGTGGATGAGCACTAGTGGGTTATCATATCCTTTGATCTATATTGTTCAAGATTCAGACCTACCTGTAATCCTAATTGTAATGTAAAGGGTATAGGTCGGCCCCACCTTAATGTGATTAATAATAAATGTAAAATATAATTAATATGGTCAATATTAATTATAATAATAATAATAATAATGAATGTGACTTAGAGAGGTCGGCCCTACTGAGCCAATAGACACTTTTGTTGATAGGACAAGTCTAATATAATTAAATGGAAATTCCCCATTGTGGAATCATATCCTTCTTGTGAGTTTGGAAATTTCAGTTATTACACTTCTTTGGAAAAAGGTGCGCACCTCTCTTGGGCGCTAGATTTCTAGGGTTTGAGCACCCTATTGTGTGCTAAGGTATTTCCTGGAGGTGAAGGTATTTCTCTTGAAGAATATAGCAAAGGATTTGGCTGCATTTGCATCCCTTGTTGAGAAGGGTTTCCCAGGATACATTTTGTGTTCTTGTGCATGGTGCTTCTTCTTGTGATCTTGGTTGCTGCAACATTTATGGTTATGGTTAAATGATAAAATGGAATAAACTTCATTATTAACCTAACACATTGAAAAAACAACATGGTATCAGAACGTAGATCTTGAAGAACCCATTGCACAAGCATCTACCAGTCTCCTCTCTTCTCTGCAGAACCATACGACCCTCGTAGGGTTTCCAGAAAATTCGTACGACCTTCCTTTATGAGGTGTTTCAGCCCTTAAACACTTGAACGTTGGGGACAATTTTTTCATAGGAGAGTATGACCTCCTCCAACACATCTCCAGAGACTCTCGGAGTGACATTCTAAGCATTTTGAAATTTTGGCCCTAGGGTTTCTAGGGTTTCGCCAATTTCTACAGAAATTTCAAAATTAGGGTTTTTGCAAACTCATTGAAGGGGATTTTCAGCTCACTAGTGTTCTCCTATCTTTAAAAGGCTTATTATTGGCATTCATAAGTCCAATAAAACCTAAAAGTGATAGCCTATCATAGCCGTTAGGTTTTATAGCCTAGTTGACAAAGGGTTGTGAAGAATCTAAAATTATGATGAACAAAAACTATGATGGAAGATCATCATGCTGAATCAAGAAACTTCAAAGTTATTGAAAGACAAGACTTCAGAGGAAGACTTATTGTGGGTAATACAAAAGGGTTTACCAGAGACAACTATCAATGAATGGAAGGAAGATGACGTCAGGACAAGGAAGCAAATCACCTACTCAAACCCTTACATTGAAGGGCCAGCTTCAAAATAACAAAGATGAAAAAATGTGACATCATGTATATCTTCTTCATAAAGATATCAGAGGATATCAATCATCCAAGATCCATTGGAGAAATCATATCAGCATCCTTAGGTATTCACTTGTATATATTATTTGTATCATTGTCGTGAGTGAAATTGCAGGAGGGAGGAACCTTTGTTGAATTCATGGATTCAAAGGGATCTCAGTGCATTCAGAGGAACAACACACTCAAAGAAAAGACTCCAGGTTTGATTGTTGTAATTTTCATTCCACTAAACCTGTATTTATATAAGTTTGCTACACTACAAGTAGGTGTTGTAGCTATGACAACATTCCTTAAATTGTTTTGATTTTAGAGATGCATTCATTATTCTCCTTTAGGAGATATTCTTGTGTTGGTTCTTTTTTTTTTCTTGTTCCAAATAGGTTAACAAGAAAATAATATGCTTATCCTTGAGAAGAAGTCACTTGACTCAGAGGGAGTCAAAACTATTTGATAAAGAGGAAGAATAGAAGCATCATTGTGAAAACCAATGCTATAATGCATGATCATAATCCTTCTAGGATTCCATGGGCAGAAGCATGCATGACACAGTATATGTGAAAAACATGAATTATTCACCGGAATGAAGCCTAAGACTGAACACTTTAGATTATTTGGGTGCCCAGCGTGTTTTCATGTACCCAAAGAGAAGAATTCCAAGCTATATCCTTTAGAAAGAAAGGATACTATGAAACTTCAAAGACATTCTAGATCGACATCCCTAGTCAGAGAAATATTGAGACAAGCAGAGACATTGTTCTTGAAGAAAATATAGGTTTTCAAAGACCCAGAAAATCTCATATGGAGATTGGCAGTGAGACAATACCTTCTCCCCCTTCAGCAGTTCAAAGGGAGACAAATATTATTCCAGTTGATCCAGTTTCGCCAATGAATATGTTCAGATATATTGCAGTAGGGCATAAAAGGCCTACCTAGACTCACTCTACAAGAGGTAAAGAAACATACAAGCCTCTCAAGGCACATCCCGAGAAAGAAAAAGATATTTTCGAACTATCCTTCAGTCATGAGCCACTTCATTGATGTTGAGCCTCCTTGTCTTAGAGAAGCAACAGGAGAACGGGTATGGAAAGATGTCATAACAGAAGAATACCAATATATCTTAAAGAATGATGTATAAGATATTATTCAGGGACCAGAATGGAAGTCTGTGGTAACTTCCAAGTGGATCTATAAGATCAATCATGTAGCTGATGGAATTGTTGAGAAATACAAAACAAGAAGTGATAAGATTTTCCTAAGTCAAGGAAAAATATTAAAGAAGTTCAGTATGACATAATGCAAAATCCATCGTGATGGATTTAAAGAAGAAGGTTGATGATGATTTAGACGAGACTGATCCACAACTAATTGGATCACTAATGTATATGGTTAACACTAGACTTGATTCATGCCATGCAGTGAATGTGCCTAGTCATTTCATGAGTCAACCGAGATAGACTCACTAGACAACAACAAAACATGTATTGAGATATATACGAGGCACAGTTGGTTATGTCCTGAGATATGCAGCGAATGTGGACCTAAGTTTGGAAGGATATGCTAATGAAAACTAGGCAGGAAGTGTGATAGATAGAAAAAACACCTCATGTTGTTGCTTCACCTTAGGATCAACCATTGTTTCTTGGTGTAGCAGAAAACAAAGCTCTGTAGCTTTGAGTACAGCAGAGGCAGAGTACATTGCACTAAGTGTGGAAGTTCGTGAAGAAGTATGGCTTCACAAACTCTTGATAGACTTGTTCAATCATGATATGGATCCAACTACTATTCATTGTGACAACCATATATTTGTAAAGCTCTCCGAGAACCTAGTGTTTCATGACAAATAAAAACACATTGAAATCTAGTATCACTATATCAGAGACATGGTGCAGAGAAAGACAATACACGTGCAATATATTTCTACTCATGAACAAATTGCAAATATCTTCACCAAACCACTTTCCAAGACAAAGCTTGATTATTTCCGTGAGAGAATTGGCCTGGTGGGAAATGCCTCCCTAGCTGAGAGGTAATTTTTATGATTGTAGCTATGTGAGACATTCTCCAGCTTACAAACCTGTGAAGTGTGGATCATTGCATCTATGTAATTATTTCTCTCATCTTACAAACCTGAGAGAAAGACCCTAAGAAGGGTACATGGTTCCTTCTTGAGACATAGCTAGGAACGTAGAGATGACCTCCTCCATTCATAGAGTTGAGAAGAAATCCAGATGATTATCCAATGGGAAAGGCGATCTATTGAGTTAGACATGCATGTGGCTGAGCACAAGGTGAACATGTGAAATCCCAAAGTGTTGGGTGCATCGTCATGTGAATAGAAATGAATATGATGTATTAGCCTCCTCTGAGCAAGAAGAGTTGATGAGAAGACTTCAGATGGTTCTCATGTATGAGGCAATGGGAAAGAATATCTGTAGAGTGGACGTGCATGTGGACAAGCACAGGTGAACGTGTGAAGATCTAGTTCCTCGGTGTAATGCAGTAAACCGAAGCTATGACATCCCTATGGATGTGCCCCTAGTGGATGAGCACTAGTGGGTTATCATATCCTTTGATATATATTGTTCAAGAGTCAGACCTACCTGTAACCCTAATTGTAATGTAAAGGGTACAGGTCGGCCCCACCTTAATGTGATTAATAATAAATGTAAAATATAATTAATCTGGTCGATATTAATTATAATAATAATAATAATGAATTAATGTGACTTAGAGAGGTCCTCCCTATTGATCCAATAGACACTTCAGTTGATAGGACAAGTCTAATATAAGTAAAGGGAAATTCCCCATTGTGGAATCATATCCTTCTTGTGAGTTTGGAAATTTCAGCTAGTACACTTCTTTGGAAAAAAGTGCACCTCTCTTGGGCGCTAGATTTCTAGGGTTTGATCACCCTCTTTTGTGCTAAGGTCTTTCTTGGTGGTGAAGGTATTTCTCTTGAGGAATATAACAAAAGATTTGATTGGGTTTTCTTCCCTTGTTGAGAAGGGTTTCCCAGGATACATTTTGTGTTCTTGTGCATGGTGTTTCTTCTTGTGATCTTGGTTGCTGCAACATTTATGGTTATGGTTAAATGATAAAATGGAATAAACTTCATGCTTAACCTAACACATTGAAAAATCAAAATTTCATGCCTTGCTCCCACTTATTTTTAGTGTCTACCTGCATTGCCTCTTGATAAAATTCTGGTTCACCAGAATCAATCAACAATAAATAATACAATGAAGGAGAGTGTCGTTCAAGGGGTCTACTTAACCTGGTAGATCTTCTAAAAATACTTGCAGAAGTTTGAGGTGCATATTTCTCCTGTTGTTGTACATTTTGATTTTTTGGTACCTTTGGAATTTCTTTTTCAAAGATCGCATCAAGCACTATGTATTCTGGTTTTTCTTTTTCTTGTTTCTTTCCTTGAAATTGATCTGTGTACATGACCTTATCATTGAATATGACATCTCTACTCCTAATTATTTTTTGATTTTCATAAACCCATAAGTGATAACCAAAATCATTAACACCATATCCAATAAAGGTACACTTCTTGGATTGTTCCTAAAGATTTTTTCTATTTTCTTTATCAATATTGACAAATGCTTCACAACCAAAAGTCTTCAAAAATGAATAGTTTACCATTTTACCTGTCCATTCCTCCTCTGGAATGCCACCATCCAAAGAGATTGAAGGTCCTCTTTTTATTAAGTAAACAACAATATATATAGCATCTTCCCAGAACTGTAAGGGCAACCCAACATGCAATCTCATACTCCTTTCACACTCCATTATTGTCCTATTTACCTTTTCTGACACATCATTTTCTTGTGGTGTTCCTGGAACTGTCTTCTCTTTATGAATCCCATGGTATGAACTGTAATCATCAAACTTCTTGTTGTAATATTCACCTCCACTGTCTGATCTGAGACACTTCAACCTTTTTCTTGTCTCATTCTCAACCAAAGCTGTCCATTTCTTAAAAGTGCCAAAAACATCAGATTTTTGTCGAATGCAATAAACCCATGTTTTTCTAGTTGCATCATCAATAAAAGTAACATAATAATGAGAGCCTACAAGAGATGATACCTGATTTGGTCCCCATACATCTGTATGCACAATCTCTAACCTTTCACTCTTCTTTTATTTTCCGACTCTAAGAAATATGACTCTCTTATGTTTTCCATAAACACAATGCTCACAGAAATCCAAATCAATTTGTTTAAGATCTGGCAACAAATTCCTTTTTTGAAGTATCTACAACACCTTCTCACTCATGTGTCCAATCCTACGATGCCACAATGTTGTATCCACTCTTGTAGAATCTAAAGAGATAGAAGAATCAGTATTATCAGTACATAAATACAGTGTACCTACATTCTCTCCTTTTGCTATCACCAGTGATCCTTTGGAAACCTTTGACACCTTATCTATAAATATAGATATACAACCTTCACTTTCCAACTGCCCTGTTGAAATTAGATTTTTCCTTAGATCTGGTACATGTATTACCTCTTTCAACAAACATTGGTTTCCATTCTTTTTCTTTATTTGTACCTTACTCATTCCAACAATTTTGCAGGGTGCATCATCACCCAAATGAACCTATCCAAAATCACCTTGAATGTAATCTAGAAAATGTTTCCTATGGGGTATGGCATGAAATGAAGCCCCTGAATATACTACTCAAGACTCATAAATGTTATATACAAAAATAATTAAATCATCTTGTAACACATCACCTGTTACATTTTCTTCCTGATTTTTCTCTTGTTGTCCATCTCTTTGTTTATTTAGAGCTCTACAGTCTTTCTTCAAATGTCTTTTCTTCCCACAATTCCAACACTCTATCTTTCCTAGTCTGGATTTGGATGTTCCCTTCCTAGAATTCTCATGGTTCCCTAAGCCCTTTCCTCTATCCTTTTTTCTTCCCCTATTCTCCACAATCAATGAATTACCTGATGTCTCACTTGTGCTTTTCTGTCACATTTCCTCGCTAAGGATAACACCAACAACATCATCAAAGTTTAGAGTGTTTGAACCAGAGACAAAGTTACTTACAACCATGACCAAGTCGTTCCATCTTTCTGGAAATGAGAACAAGATTAGAAGAGCCCTGACCTCATCATCTAAGTCCACTTTTACATAATTTAGTTGATTAATAACCATATTAAATTCATTTAAATGATCTACAACAAACCCACCTTTTGACATCTTCATATTAAATAATATCTTCATTATAAATACCTTATTAAAAGCCAATGGTTTTTCATACAATTTATCCAATGAGTTCATCATCTCCTTCATTGTCTTTTCTTTTGAATTATTGAAAGCCACCGACGCTTCCAGGCTCAACCATATCATTCCTAGTGCCTTTCTGTCAAGAACCTCCCATTATTCATCCTTCATGGTTGTTGGCTTATTTTCTATTCCACCCAATGGTAGGAATAGATCCTTCTGATATAAATAATCTTCCATCTGCATCTTCCATAACTGATACTTTTGGTCGTTAAATTTATCGACCCTAAACTTTCCATATTCCGCCATTTATCCCACTCAAACCAAGAACCCTCTTTTCCTGCGAGCTACCTTGCGCTCTGATACTAGTTGTTAGAAAAAATAGGATCGCGAAGAAATAAAATAAAACAAATGAGGAAATAAAACATAGTAGATACACAATACAATAGAGACACAAATATACGTGGTTCACACAGTGTGGGCTACGCCCACTAGATAAATTTATAGGTACTTCCTTTTATTATCCAACAAAATGAAGGGATACAACCTACATCACACCCATTGTAAATTCCTCTTATTTCTCTCACAGTCTCCTCTCTCAGAATACAATAATAGCGATAATAAACAGGCATAATGCAATTCCCTCATAAAAGAGGGTTTCCTTATAGGGGAAAAAAACATAACTTAACTTATACCGTCATATGTGGAACCTTATAATGAACGATCCAGATTGACTATGAAATTACAATATTTTACAAGGAAAAGTTTCCAAATATTTTGCTTCAGGGTTGTTTCCTCTTAATCCCCCTCCAGGGGGGGATACAAAAAAATTTTACGGCCCCACCGTGGACCCCCAACACCCCCCGTTAGGGAATGGAGTCCAAGCACGGCTTAAACAAACATCTGAATCAGGAAGATAATCATGCTCCACAACCAACACACATAAGAGATAAAATGAAGGCCATACACAACATCCAAGAAGCTACTATAGTAGAAGACATGGGCAGAAGTATTCCAAGAATATATGCATCCTTAGAAGACTAGAAAGAGCAATACCAATCCCATATGATTGAAGTGGAAGGGAAGATCATAAATCATCATGTTTCTATTCGAATTGATTTAGGAGCAAGCTATTATTACATTGATCCTAAAGTAGTAGACAAACTTCATTTGGAGAAAAGTAAGCTTGAGAAATAAAGTTTGGTTTAGCTAGCCACTTGAACCAAGAGAAGGATCAATGAGACAGTCATAGGTTGTCCAATAAATATGAATGGAGTAAGCATGGTTGTTGATATGAATCTCATACTATTAGGATCATATGATATCCTAATTAAAATGGATTGGTTGGACAGGCATCATGTTGTCCTAGATTGTCATGAAAATACATTTACATGCCTTGATGAAGAAGGAAAACAAAGCATTGTGAAAGGAATTCCAAGACCCATTTCTATAAGGGAGATTTCATCCTTGAAGATGAAGGGATGTTTTAGAAAGGGTTTTCAACTGTGATGCAGAAGAATCACTCCACCTCATCAGTGCCAACAAAGAAATGCATCAACGCACAAGGAGAAATGGGTTCCAAGGAAAGAGAGGTGCCATCCCTCTAATTTTGAGCCAAATTTAAAAAATTTAATGCAATTAAATGTAATTTAAGTCTATAAGGCTTAAGGAAAATTAAGCCTATGTCTTTGTACAGGACGATTTATTGTAATAGATAGGGTCTCCTTTAATGGTTGACAATAGGTCTGATTCAAACTAGATTCCCATTGAATGTAATTCAATTCAATTCAATGTGAGTAGGTGGATGGAGGGAAGGCTTGAGGAGCCTCTGTTTTGGTAAAATATCTGTGTTTTCAAAATTCATTAGTGTTATGAGTATATGAGTGAGAGAGACAACTCAAGAGAGAAGAATAGTTGAGACTATGTAGCAGTCCAGCCTTTGTAAATCTTGTACAAAGGCGTTCAGATATAATACAAAAGAATTTTTTCATGCATATGAGGTGTATATGTTTTTATATGAGTTGAATGGTTATTTTCTGAATGTGTTTTTGTGTTCATTCATGTATGTTGTAGATCTATGCAAATAGGATTCATTTGGAGGTTTAGATAGATTTCTCTATCTGCGGATTTCTGAGTAGTTCTGGGCTCTTAGGCTTGTCTAAGGAGTGCACACCAGAGTGTTGAAACTTTGTGAAGCCAGTGCAAGGAGTGAACTTGAAATATATTGTGAGTTCCGAGAAAGAGCGTGCCAGATGGGCACACCATAATAATTCTTAATCTCATAAGGAGTACTACCAAGGAAGGCCTATAAGAGTTACTGAACACTCTAATAGCTAGCTGAAAGAGAAGGACGACCAGAGTTATTGAATACTCTAAGGGCTCTGCAAAGAGTGCAATGAGCAGGCGCAAGGACTGCATGAGAACTCTATTTCTATTTCTAGGATAAAATTTCCAAGAGGGAACACCGAAAAGAAAATATCAGGGGGAGTGGTGCAAGTCTACATAGAGAGCACGAGGATTGTGCAAGTGATATTATAGATTTCAGGTTTCAGGAGGTAAGTGCAAGGAGTGCACAAATCCAACACATTTCTAAAGTGTCGGACAATCTCAGGAGGACGAGCGTAGAGTTCCATGAGGGTACAAGAATTCCTTGAAGGAACAAAGGGCCAAGACCCTTAGAGATTCGAGCAAGCCAAAGCTCAGGAGAGATGGTGCCATTATGCACGAGGAATCTGGAAGGAGTGCAGAAGGAGAGAACCTTTTCAGGTTCATACTTGTGGAAGAAGCACAAGAAAGCATCAGGGATAAAGTCCCTTGAAGTGAAAAATCTCAGGAGGAGTAGAGTTTTCCAGGAACGCAAGAAGAGGCCAAGTTGACAACCCTGCAAGAGGGAAATGTGAAAAGAGTTGAGCCCTTTGAAATTTTAGAGCATTTCAAGCTTAGGAGGTACAACGCAAGAAAAGGCAGAGTCTTTGAACTTTATCAAATAATCCTTCATTGGAAGGCGAAGTGTGCAGAGAGGAGAAATGACAGTGGTCCTTGGATCAGCTGCAAGATTCAATTTGAGTCGTTGGATAAATCCGTAGAGGGGGAGAAGAAGCTGCAAGAGCCGTCAATATTGACGGGAGAACATATCTGGACTATTAGATCTAAGTTCTGATTCGAGGAGGAGCACGTAAGAGGAGGATAGATCCCAACCATCAGATCTCCACATAAGCTACGACAACTATCCGATTGGGAGGTAAGTAACATGGGCTTTAAACCTTAGTATCCTTCAGACTTCGTAAGTCCAGGGGGGTTTCTATATTTAGGTGTAGAGGAGACGAGTCTCCTAAAGCTTCAAAGTCTTGGAGCGAATCTTGGTTGTCGATGTAGGAGACATGTGTCAGCATATCAGGAGGATAGGATATTTAGCACTCCGGGAGAACATAGAGCAGGAGTAAGTAGAATTGTCTAAGCCCGGAGCAGCGAGTCCCATTTCCACCATCAATCTCGGTGGATAGGTGTCATTGGATCTCGTGGTTTGGGGATAGGACGCTCTGGGAGAATAAATTTTAGGAGGGGTCAAATCCCTCGAAGTGCTGAAGGGACAAGTAGATCATCACCATTGAACAGGAGGACACATGGAAATAGATCCAGGAGTCTGGAGGTCTATTACTTTGGAGGAAAAAATGATGTTGCATCGAGAATTCACAAAGAGTCGGTAGCCGAAGTGAATCTCGGTCGTCTGTTGGAATGGACACGTGGAGTGTGGATTTGAGCTTCGTCGATTTGGAGGTTCGAGAGAACAACAAGTTGGAGCAGCCAGGAATCCCGAAGCCCAGAGTCCCCAAAGACATCTGGGTCGTCCATTTGGAAAGACACATGGTAGTATATTAGGAGATCTGGAGGATAAGTACTCTGGGAGGATAGAAGGAAGAGAAAGTGGATCTCTCTGGAGCCCCAAAGTCTGGTATATCTAGACCGTTGATCACAGGAGGACATGTGGCAATAGATTCAGAGGTATGACACTCTAGAAGAAACTTAGAGCAGCGTTGATAGAGACTCCCAAAGGCCCGAAGGTCGGAGTCAATCTTAACCGTCCAATTGAGGAGGACGCATGGCGCAAGATCCTGCAGTATGGGGACTTAGCACTTCGAAAAATTTGTGTTGTTGTGTAGGAAGACAAGAAATTGTAGAAGTCCCGGAAAGAATTATGGTCGTTGATCTAGAGGGGGACACGTGGAGGCAGGGTAAGTCGGTTGTCGTTTTAGCATCAGGAGATAAAAAAAATCGTATTTTTTGATGACCAAAGAAAATCGTCGACACCCGAAGGAAGTTGATTTGAACCGTCTATTTGGTCAGATCCTGTGGACCATTGATCTAAGATTCGGCAAGATCATTGTTTCGGTGATCCGATAAATTTGTGGAAAAGATTTTGTGAAGAAATCGTCGAAGCCCGAAAAAAAATCTGATTCGTTGATCCGTGGAGAGAGGAGAGCCATTTGATCTTCCTCTTCGGAGATCGGCATTTTATGAAGGTTGAGTGTTTGGATGAATTCGGAAATTGCCAAACGTCGAAGCCCGAATTAGCGCCTTTTGGTTAGGTGCTCGGTCACAACTCTTGGTCACATGCTATTGCCACCAGAGGAAAAGGGGTTGAAGGCCGATTTTGATTTTAAAAGAAAAGGGCTTGGAGAAAATCGTTGAAGGAATGAAATAGCGTGCTACTGGCTAGTGCTTGGTCACAACCTTTGGTCATATGAGGAGTTGGCTTGAGGAAGAGGGCTAGGGGCCCGAAAACTATTTCAAAAGAGAAAGGGGCTTAGGTAGAGCCCATGGGTTCGATGTTTGGACTTGCATAGGGAATTTTAGGATCTATGAACGTTAACATGGGGTTCAACAAAGCCCAAAGAGCTGATTCAACTCCCAATTTGAACGATCCTTGACTAGGAGGTCGAGTTGACCCTGGGTGAGGGAGGGGGTCTGCATCAAATTGTATGTAGCTCATGTAGAAGAATGAGAAAAGATAAAAATGGCCCATCCTAGAAGATTTTTCAGTATCACAAGAATTTGAAGATGTATTACAATAAATACCCATATTTCCAACAAAGAGGGAGATAGATTTATCTATTGATTTAGTACCAAGAGTTTCCTTAGTGTCAAAATCTCCTTACATAATGAGTACACCAGAATTAAAGGAATTACAAATGCAGCTAAAAGAATTTTTGAAGAAAGGGTATATATGCCCAAGTGTTTGACCTTTGGGAGCACCAATACTCTTTGTTAAAAATAAAGATGGAACATTGAGGTTGTGTATTGAATTTAAACAAATGAATAAAGCCACAGTGAAGAACAAATAACCTATACCCATGATCAATGACCTCTTTGACAAGATAAGAGGAGAAAATATATTTTCAAAGATAGATTTGAGATCTGGATACCCATAAGGTAAGAATCAAGGAAGAAGACATCAGTAAGACACCCTTCAGAACCAGGTATGGACATTATGAATTTGTAGTGGTGCCATTTGGACTGACCAATGCTCCAGTTGTATTTATGATCTTAATGAATGGCATATTTAGAAATTATTTGGATAAGTTTTTCATTGTATTCTTGGATGGATTATTTATCTATTCTAAGTCCAAGGAAGAGCTTGAACATCAATTGAGGTTGGTGATGCAAGTACTAAGGGAACATCAATTGCATGTCAAGCTATGAAAGTGTTATTTTTACCAATAACAGATCCAATATTTGGGGCCCATTATTTAAAAACAAGGAGTACCAATAGATCAAGAGAAGATTGAATCCATTAGAGGGTGGCCAACACCAAAGAATGTTTCAGAAGTTAGAATTTTTATGGGATTAGCTAGATACTACATGAGGTTTATAGAAGGGTTCTCTAAAATTGCTCATCCCATCACTTCTTTACAAAAGAAGGGAATTAAGTTTGTATGGACAACAGAGTGTGAAGAGAATTTTAATTTGTTACTAGTACACCTATTTTAAATATTGTTGACCCGAATGAAAATTGTGTGGCTTGTACAGATGCATGCGAGGAAGGACTTGGTGGAATCCTCACTCAAAATGAACATGTCATTAGTTATGAGTCCATAAAGCTTAAAGAACATGAAGGGAACTATGCCACACATGATTTGGAGCTTGTTTCCATATTTCATGCCTTGAATAGGTAGAGGCATTATTTAATGGGAAAGAAATTTGAACAAAGGATAGACCATAATGGTCTGAAGTACCTTTTTGAACAACCAACTTTGAATGATAGGTAGACGAGATGGCTGGAATTTCTAAGTGAGTATTATTTTGACATCAAATATATCAGGAGAAAGGAGAATAAAGTTGTTGATGCACTCAACAGAAGGGTACATCTCATGCATGATACAACCATTAGTATGCATCTGTCATATTTAAAGAGCAAAATTTTAGATGCTATTGTACAGACTAGCATTACCTATAGGTAAAAGAAGGTTTACATCAAGAGAATGTACAACAAAAACTCAAAGGGTATGATATTAAGGAGGATGGAATACTCATGCTTAAGAACATAATTTATGTTCCTAGTTCCAAAGAACTTAGGAACTTGGTGTTAAGATAAATGCATAATGTTCCATATGTCGAACATCGTGGTTACCAAAAGATAATTGCAACAGTAAGAAGTCAATTCTTTTGGCCTGGGATAAAGAAGGATGTTGTTGATTACATTGTCATAAGTATGGAATGTCAAAGAGTCAAAGTTGAGCATAGACATCCAACGGTTTTGCTACAACCACTATCAATTCCAAAGAAGAAATGGGAAGTGGTAACCATTGATTTTATCACTATGTTTCCGAGAACAACAAGGAAACATGATTCAATAATGGCAGTTGTTGATAAATTGATGAAAGATGCTCATTTCATTCCTATGAAAACAATTCCTACAACAACCAATATTGTATACATTTACATAAAGGAAATTGCTAGGTTGCATGGAATACCTAAGGAAATTGTTTTAGATAGAGATACAAAGTTTACTTCAAACTTTTGGAGTGGATTATTTAAAGGATTTGGTACAAATATAAACTTTAGCACAACATACAATCCCCGGTCATATGGGTAGACGGAGAGGGTTAACCAAGTAATTGAAGACATGTTGAGAATCTATGTGATGGATAAGCCATCTAAGTGGGAAGATTACTTGCATTTGGTTGAGTTTTCTTACAATAATGGGTATCAAGCTTCGTTGAAGATGAGCCCATTTGAAGTGTTGTATGGCAGAAAAATGTGATACTCCAGTGAGCTGGGACAACCCAACAGACAGGGTGGTACTTGGGCTGGAATTGCTCATAGATATGTAAGACCAAATGATTAGAATTAAGCAGAATTTGAAGGCAACACAAGATAGATAGAAGAGTTATGTAGATAAGAACATGACAACTAGAGAATTTAAAGTAGGAGAGCATGTTCTTTTGAAAGTGAATCCAAAGAAGAGCTCATTGAAGTTTGGAATTTGTACAATGCTACCAACCAGATTCTATGGTCCATTTGAGATATTAGATATAATAGGACCAACTGCATACATGCTTGCATTGCCTAATTCCATGAATGTGCATAATGTATTTCATGTCTCTTTGTTGAAAAAGAATGTGCATGATCCTAACTATGTTATTGATTGTAATTTGATTCAGGTGGAACCAGAGGGAGACTTTCGGGTCCAACGAATGTGCATATTAGACAGAAAAGTCAAAGTGCTCTGGAATCAATTCATAGAATTGGTAAAAGTTCAGTGGACCTACTATGATCCTGAAGATGCTACCTCGGAGCATGAAGATTCCATGTGGGAAGAGTACCCACAACCTTTTGAAGAATTTTGAAATTTTGATTTCTATTTTTTATATGCATTAAGGACAGTGCCAAAATAAGGGGGAGGGGAATGTAATACCCCAGTTTGGAGTCCTCGAATAAATAATGTATTTTGTTTAATTGGTGAAAGGTTAGAGTTCCTGAACAATTAAAAGAGGTCGGAGTTCCTGAACAATCAAAAGAGGTCGAAGCACCTAGGAAATGTAATTCTTTGATCATTATTAATAATAAAGTACATTGTTGGCTATGGAAAGGACAAGGACATGAGTATAGGGGGCTATGATTCCATGAGAGAGGGGGGACCGAGGGACTAAACTTTTATACCTTGTTTAATTCATTATCAACCATGGTTGTTTTGGGGGGCATATGAGGGGGCATATGAGGGGGCACATGAGTCTCTTGGGGAGGCCACCCTGGCCTTGGAGTGCCTAGATACAAAATCCTCGTTCTTGATAGTCTTAGGGGTGAAGCAGTTGTTCAACTATTTAGTTGTCAGATCAATCACTCTCTCATTTTTTTGTCTCTTTCTCATTCATTATTTCTATGGGTTTGGGCATGAGGAATGAATTAAGTAAAGAGAAGAGTCATTGTTTATTGGCTATAATTGACTATTGATTATTACTGTAACGAATTAATGCCTGAATGCATGGATGCATCGACAATCTGATAAACCTTTCCACAACTGCAAGTGTTGGAGAGTTTCAACATTGAGATTCTGGACCAGATCCACTAGAGCCTTGGAAGGAGGTGGATAGCCTGAGGAGTTGTGTGGCAAAGAAGGGGATTCAATCTCTTAGGTTGTGCAGGATCAGAGAAGAGAGATGGTGAAATTTGGATTGTTGTGTTTTTAGAAACCTTGAGAGCTTGAGTGTTGATTGGTTTGAGAAGCTGAGTGTCATCCTGGAACTCATCCTTGTGGATTCATAGCCCTGTCTCGGGGGTGACCTACTGTTGAGACTTGGAACAATAGTGTCTAGGGTTAGGTGGAACATCCTTGGTCTGCATCTAGTTGGTAATTGTTTTTGTTAAAGATAAGTTCTCTCTGTCATGGTGTTTCTCTGCTTATACCTAATTATTTTCATTGTGTGTTGTTTATTATCTCTGAGATATGCATTACTAATGTTCCTTCTTGTTGGTTATTGTTGTGCATGGCACGTTGTTCTTTCTTTTATAATTAACATGAATCTTGATAATTGGATGTGTTATTTCATGCTTCTTTATTTAATTGTTGGTATTAGATATTAAAAAATCAATTCAAGAAGAGGTTCTTGAGGTAACGTGCATGGACTTGGAGGTTGGGGATGTGACAGAGTGGTATAGGAGCATCTTGGAGGGATTTCTAGTAGTCCCGTACCCGACCCGTGGTTGTGTCTGGGTGTGTGACACGGTGAAATAAGCTTGTTAAAATTCCTTAGTCATGTTATAATTGGTCATGGTGCATTTGGCCCTAGCCTTAATCATAGCCTCTAATGGGATACATTCCAAAAATACCCTCATAGTGTGTGCCTTTTTATATTTTCACAAAGAAAAACATATTCATAATCTTGAATATCAACAACAAATTCATCAAAAGTTATATCATTACGTTGAGTATTACCTTCGAGATGAGCTTCCCTAGGGCCCCAAGAGGAACTATGTTGGATAGCTCCTTGATCGTAGTCTCCTTACATACGTTCCAAAGTAATGTTATCAGGTACTGGGGTGGCCATTTAAATGCCCCATGCGACCTTATTATAGGTACAAAATGCCACATCATTTGAGTTGTGTAAAAGAGTTGCTAACCAAAAATAGTAAATTCCATAGAATAAGCAATAAGTTCAACCTTAAACCCCACATATTAACACAAACTGAAATCACATAAAAAAAAAAATCCTAACCTCTAATAAACTCATGAAATACTTCTCTATCAAAATAAATCCCTTTATTAATTCCATAAAATAAAAAAAAATTAGGTTTCTTATTTACAAGTTGTAGAACATTAAATCAATGATTATTATATGTAGGTCCAAGAATCTCAATATACACATTACCCTAAACATATTTTAGGAATTGGACTCTCCTCATCAAATGTCCCTCTAGTCCATTTACTCTAAGTTCAACATCTTATCTATTTCAGATTTGATGTCCAAGGTTTAGGAGTTTAGAGTTGCCTACTTTTCTTGTATTAGAGAAAATGGACAAAAGGAACAATCAATATACACTTTACCCTAAACATATATTACGCATTGGACTCTCCTCATCAAGTGTTGCTCAAGTCCATTCACTCTAAGTTCAATATCTTATCTATTTCAGATTTGATGTCCCAGGTTTAGGAGTTTAGAGTTGCCTACTTTTCTTGTATTAGAAAATATGGACAAGAGGAACAATCAATCCAAAGGGGGTGAACGAATCCAATTAGTGTCAGATTGTTGTCATCCAAAGGGGGTGAACAAAACCTAGGCTAGGACATAGACTTATCAATATACAATTAGGGGACTCAATATCTTATGTCCATCGCTGAGGAGTTTAGAGTTGCCTAGTTTGACAATTTTGAGAGAAAATTAACAATAGATTGAGCTTTTAAGGCCCACAAACCTTAGAGGCCCACCCACTCAATCATGTTTCTAGGTGTCAGATTGTCCTGATCCAAATGGACTTAACAAAAGCTACTCAAGCAATGCCAACACAAAGACCCAATCTTCAATTCCCTATTAATGCCAACACCCAAACCCACTCAGTTCATGAAGGGGTACATACGATGAATCTCATATAAAAGTGGTCACCTTCAAAACTTAAAAATATAAAAACTCCCAAGTCAAAACTCGAATGATCTTTCGTTTGTTTGTATATGTACACATTTGAAAAATCCATTATTTCTGACCAAGAATCAACACGTGGCCATCTCAACGGCCAAATGTCTCCCCTTCTCTATGTTTGTATATGTACACGTGTGATAAATCCATAGAGTAACACGTGGCTATCTCAACGGTCATCTGCCTCTCCCTTCTCTAAACATACATTTCATGTCATGGAAGCTCCTTCATGCGTTTCCAAGGTTAGTATCCCAAGGTGCACGTGAGGGTTCCACCTTCCTCTCCATATTGTACGTTGTGTACATAATTTTATATTCAACATATTTATTTTATATTTGAAATACAAACTTATTTTCAACAAAGCATAGCTACTTTCATGGATCAACAAACAACACTTGGGTAGGAAAAAGTGAGATCAATTAATAATATTGATATCTCAAACTAAATGGGAAAGCATTAAAAAAAAATTAAGTTGGAGGCATCATTTTTGGATAAGGCAAATGTAGGAAGGTGGGTATCTATATCTAGATTTAAACATTAAGATATTTTAAAAAAATAAGTTGTCATAAACAACTAAAACATGAATGGACTTTTCACTATGCTGAAGCTTTTTGTTTTTAAATACCTAAGAAGTAGTTTACATTAGAATTATTATGAAAGTTATTAAAATATGGAAAAAATAGATTCAAGTTTCGAGCTTGGATTTTATTAAATTCAAATTAATAAGTTAGAATTTATGTGAAAAAATTATAAATATTGATTTTGAAAATGTGGATATCAATGTTTTTAATGTGAAAATTTGGATTTCAAAAATGTGGATATTGGTTTTTGAAAATGTGAATTTTGAATAATTTTGATTTTCAAAAGTGTAAATTGAAATTCTAAATATGTAAGTTTGGAATCTAAAAAATGTTAATTTCAATTATGAAATTCTATTAATATCGAATTGATATAATAAATTGTATTAATATCGAATTGATATAATGTGTATTTGGATTTCAAAATGTTGAATTTATTTTCTAATGTGTTTATAATATCTATATCTGATTAATGCATAATGATCAATATTTTATTTTTGTATGTAGATACATAATAGCACTATGAAATACATTGCTAAATATATCAAGATTGAAGAGATGCAATAACATTTAAACAAGTGATAACAACCATTGCATTGCATAATTGTACATTTCCATAGATATTTAAATCATCATACAATAAAGTTTTATATAAAAAAATGATGACAATGAGTTAGTCATTTTTACCAACTTCCTCACCTTAACAATAAACACTATGACTTGTTTACTGTGGAAGTGGAAAATTTATTGACAAAACTCACATTTTGGGATAGGATAGAAGAGAGCAATAGAATTTCAATGTTTTTATTTTACCTAAAGCAATAGATATCAATTAAAATCAACTGTTAATTTATGATTTCTTGCATTATCAAATTCATTAAAAAATGGCAAATATAGTAGTTTTTATTCAAATATGGTTGTCATTCTTTCTTTTCCAACAACCCACTACTTAGTTATTTTTAAACTATTTGTGTACAAACCTATGATTTCTCTTGATTTTTCCATGGGCTTCCACCAACAAACCTCTACCTTTTATGTCTTGACAACAACATCTAAACCCTTGTAGACTTTTCCCTCTATGCTACCCAATTGTATTACACAATGTGGGTCTTATGATCTTTCTTTGGCCATTTGTCCTTTAATAAAATCTTCTCTTGTAGGGAATTCATATTTAGCTTGTGACGATGGGAAAAAAATGTCCTTCAACAGTAAGGGCTACTTCTTAGTAGACGGTCCCAATTAGACTATGCATCGTTTGGTTTAGGAGACCAGTCTGGATTCTAGCCTGGCTGTCATTACTAGTATGAGGGCTTGTTATGGAATAAAATCTCACAGGGATCTCACTGAATGAACAACAAGATCTCCCTAGGATTTGCCCTTGATCCTAGACAGAAAGGGGGTAGATGATCCAGGTGGATATCGGTGGCCACCCACCTATTCCACGGGCTCGAAAAACAATTTTCCATCTTGGCAGTTTTTCGGTAGTTTTTTGGGTTCAAAACTTATGGGGCTATTTTGAGGCCCTAAACGACATTTTTTGGGGATTTGGTGCCCAGGTGACAGCCTATGACACTTACTTGGGCCAATCGAAAATCATTATTCTCGATTAGACCTTTCGAACAGTGTATTGAGCACCCCAAACGGAGATCGTATGCAAAAGTTACGCCCCCGGGAAGTTGACATAGCAACTACCCCCATCAGGGCCCACAAACCTTTTGGATTTTCATCTTCCAGGGTTAGGGTTTTGGATTTTACTTATGTTAAAAAGGCCTTTGGAGCCTCATTGTAATGATCATCTTCTTGTGAATGTGAGTAGCAGTCACATCTCTTCTCAGAGATAAGTTGCCACCATTCTAGCGAGTCTTACACTGTATTTTTACAGTCTTTGTACATTTTCGCTCATTAATAGAAATTGTGTATTACTGTATCTTTGTGTTTATGGTTTCATAGCTGATACATTTATGTTATATTATTGGATATTTGTGATATCTCTATACATTTCTTTATTATATCTCCACTCTCATTTCGTGTCGAAAATAATCTGGATCAGTAAATTCATTACGATTTTCCTAGATCTAGACTCACACACATAGATTCATAATCATCCTAAAGTGTGGGGAATATTTGCATACCTTTCGTGAGGTGGTCCTTCATATTTCTTGGTTGTGGCAATCTTGAAACTCTAGCTCCAAGATCCACAACCTGCTTCATGTATACAAAATACAAGCAAAACCTTCTCTTCTTCTCTAGTAAGGATTATAATCCTAGATCCAATCTAATTCTAATCGAATCTATAAAGGAATGACTCAGATCTATCATTCATTTAAGTGACGTGTCATTCATCTAACATTTTGGGTAGTTTGGTGTATCAACTTCTTTGGGGCGTAACGTTGGCATATGATATCAGTTTGGGGCGCATGATAGCTCGTTGGAAAGGTATCGACGAGGAGCTTCATTTTAGGGGCTCAATCAGAGCCTTTATCCCTATCTGAGGTTCCTGATTGTAGCACCCATCCACAGGATGCTAAGCAATTAACAATTTATTCAGACACATACACAATAACAACTTCGTTTTAGCATAATTCCATTTTCATTTACACAATTATTCTACATTTGCTCAATGATAAATTTAATAACATGATGA
>ML782397.1:19382-30303 GCA_009831015.1 Picea engelmannii | reverse complement strand
TATTCTTGATTATGATTAATTTAAGTATAATTAACTCATTAATTAATATGGTTAATGATTGATTTAATTATTAATTAATTAATTAATTAATAAAGTATTAAATAAGAATTGGATAATAAAATATAATGTTTAAATTGAGTTACATATCCCACAAGCGATAACGTATTCCATACATGGATAATATATTTAATGAATGGATAAGGGTAATTAAATGTAGGGATAAGGAATTTAATGGGAGGAGGAAAGGCGGTGAAGGAGGGATAAGAGGGGGAAAGGAGTGAGGAGGAGGGCATTCGACGGGAAGAGGGCCATGAGTTTGGAGGGCTGAGTATTTCAGAGAGCCGAGAGGGGCTGTGAGATTGGTGTGCTCTGATTGAGGCACATGATTTGCTGGTTGTGACATATTGATCAGGTAGACACCGAGTTGCTAGAGGTTTTGGGCTCGGAGGGCCAGGATATCCATAGATATCCTGGAGCTAGGTTGTTTTCCTAGTTGGCAGGGTGGACAATAGTTTTGGGCAATTTTTCTGTGTTTGCAACAGGACTGGGCTGCGTAGCAGGTAGCAGGAGAGCAACAGCAGCAAGGCAACTGGCAACGGAAATAGCATCAGAACCAGGTACCCTGTTGAATTATGCATTTATTTATTCTGCTATGAATTCGTTAATATATGATGAATTTAAATTGCTGAAGTTGTTGGTATGAACATCGATATTATGCTGAATAGATATTGTTTTAGTTAAGAAATAATTGCTTGTGAGGATAACAATGTTTAGATTTATATTTTGGGCTTTACAGTGAAGGTGATATTTTCCTTGTCACAAAAATTGTGAACAAAGAAGTAACCTTCTAGCAGATTTAACCATTTTTCTAGGGCATCCGCATCTATCTGACCTTCAAATACAGGAATATGAAAATTAACTTGTACCTTGAAAGGCGAGGTGCCTCCAAAGTGGCCTCTTGATGAAGACACACCCATTTTTATTGGCATGCATTGAAGGATGTGGGAAAAAATTTCCATCATTTCGTCCATCTGTCGTGTGAGAGCTTGCTCAAGCAACAGATTAATAAAATCTTATGCTCCATCATTTTTATTTTCTTTTGCCATGGAGGGTTTCTTGGGAATGTGAGAGAAATTTTCCTCAAGAGATACAAGGTCGAGACCCAACTTGCTATACTCGGACCTCGTCGGGGACATGCACTGAAAAGCGATCAAGAGCAGCCTGCTCTGATACCACTGACCCAGATTATTTTTGGCATGAAATGAGAGCGGAGATATAATAAAGAAATGTATAGAGATATATCGGATATCCAATAATATAACAGAGATGTATCAAATATATAACCATAAACACAAAGATACAATAATACACAATTTCTATTAATGAGTGAAATGCACAAGACTGTAGAAATATACAGTGAAAGACTCGCTAGAATGGTGGAAGATTATCTCTGAGAAGATATGTGATGGTTATGTTCATTCGAAAGAAGATGATCATTAAAATGAGGCTCCAAAGGCCTTTTAACTTAAAGAAAATCCAAAACCCTAACCCTAGAAGATGAAAAGCCAATCGTTTTGTGGACCCCATTTTGGGTAGTTTGGTGTATCAACTTCCCGGGGGCATAACTTCTTTGTTTGGGGCGCATAGCTCATTAGAAAGGTATCGACGCAGAGCTTAATTTTAGGGATTAATTACAACCTTTGGCTATCATAGGGGTGCCCGATCGCGAAAAATCGTCGTTTAGGCCCTTAAAATGGCCCCGGAAGTTCAGGACCCGAAAAACTGCTAAAAATACTAAATTGCCAACAAACTGTTTTGAGCTAGTTGGAATAGGAGGGTGGCCACCGATATCCACCTGGATCAATGGTGTATAGCATGATTGAGTGATATGGTATATGGTTGAGATACATTGTTGGTACATGGTATGGTATAGGTGGTTATGTACATGGTTGATCCATGGTATGGTACATGATTGGTACTTGGTATGGTGTTGTTGTACATGGTTGATGGTTGAGGCATATGGTATAGGTTATGGTGCATGGTTGATGCACGGTTTGGCATAAGTGTTGGTGCATGGTTGATGCACTTGTCGTGGTACATGTGGTGATAAAGGTTTAGTGCATGGTTAATGCACTTGTTGATGGTACATGTACAGGTTGATGCATGGTACAGGTTGGTACTTGATTGAGACACATATATTGTGATGGTATGTGGTGATGTTGGTACATTGGTAGAGTTATGTGTTGGTGATGTTGAGAATATGATTTTAGATATGCTCTTGGTTATATTGGCATGAGTTGCATGTAGATGTGATTGGATCTGATTTTGTGGATGAGACAATGATTGGTTGAAAGGTTGTTGTGGCATTGATTGACAGGTTGATCAGTAACAGGTTGGATACAGTGACATGTTACAGGTTGATGTGACAGTGACAGTAGCAGTGACAATGGTAGTGATTGTGGTAGTGAAAGTTGCTCTACATTTATATTTCAGAGCGACAGGATGGGGAAAGGAAAGGAGGTTGAAGTCTCCTTCCAATTGGTGCTGGAGAATCAGGGAGTTGGAGCTTCCTTCAGGTTGGAGCTTGAGTACTATATGGTTGTAGCCACCTTCCGGTTGGAGCCAGAGAACCCAAGGGGTTGTAACCTCCTTCTGGTTGGATCTAAAGAATTCAAGGAGTTGTAGCATCGGAGCCTATAAATAGGGGGTTGTAGCTTCCTTCTAGTTGTAGCTAGAGAATTGGGAAGTTGGTGCTTCCTATGAATGAATTCTTGATATATATAAGAAAGCATTCTGTAGTTTTCTCCTATTTGGGTTTCCATGTAAATATCGGTGTATTGTGTTCTTGATGTGATGTTGATGTGATGCTACTTATGATTACATGCTTATGATATATATATATATATATATATATATATTGAATGTAATCATAGATGATACAATGATGATAATCTGTTGAACATTATTGATAAAGTGAAAGAATATATATTGTGGTTAAAAGTGGTATAAAGTGCTCATACTNTCCAACATGAAGTAGCAAAGTTAGACAACATAAGTATGCAAATACATAACAAGATTAGTCCAAATCGTGATATCACATACATTATCAACTCATATTCTCATGACAAAACATAAGAAAGAATAACCAAGCAGCGAGAAAAATAGCAATTGCTTAAGAAAAGTCTATATGAAACAATATATCCTTACAACACATGTAAACAATTATAAATAACTGTTGAAAAATAGTTAACATCAAGCCACCATTTGTGTAGATTTTAACCTTGTACAATATTTACTACCAATAGATTTTCAGAAAAAGAACTGAAAATATACAATGACAAATACAAACATTACACAGAGATTTTTCCCCTGGAAACCCAAACCAGGAAAACCATCATATTCTATATTCATTCATAGTGTTACATTGTTTACAATACAATATACATATAGGAGCCATCAACATCCAAAACCCTAACCCAATGACCTAGATTAGTCAACAACCCCAATTCCTTAACCAGAAATAGAAAAACATCGACAAAAACCATGTGCCGAAAAACCGCCCAACAATGGACACGAAAATTGAGGAAACATGAAAAGTGAGGCAAAAATGTGACATGTTTCCCCCACGCAAAAAAAAATTCTCGGGGGCGTTGCCCCCAAATCCCTGCACGGGGGGCTATCGCCCCCCTGCACCCCCCTCAAATCCCCCATGCGCGCCCGACACAACGTAGACACTACTACTCGTGCAAAGAATATAACACATACCCAAAAATTTGCAATCATTTCTTCTCTCTATCAAAACTAGCCCTTAAGGCTTCTCAATTTTAGTTAACACAATATTTTCTCCAACAATAGTTTCGCAAGTATACAATGCTTGAAGAGCCACTTCAGAATGGGCCTCCTCCTTTACTTATATAAATCATAATCCTTGCATAGACGAATATGTTGGTTGTTGGGCCCAACCCATCTTAGGATATTGATGTGGTACATGTTATCCCCTATCCTAGGGATAACTAAGGAGATTATGTCTCGAGGCCCACAGGTCCTAGACATGGAGTACCGAGAGCCATATGACTTGAGCTTTGGCCCTAGAGGGCCCATCTTTTCTTCAGTGCCTCCTATCTATCAGCAACAACAACATCCATCCCATCAGCCTGGTTCTGAAGTAGTAGTGGGTCTTGCTCCATGAGGTAATGAATCCGGGTATCATGGTATGTGTCACTTTGATTCTCAAAACATTTGAATATGTGCATTGAATTCTTTTTTGTTCCATGACGTTTTCTTGGAAATTATGCCTTTTGACTTGTCTATACCTGGGGGGATGACATAGTGCCCTAATAAGTTAGTTCATTTAGGGATGAGTTGTTATTGGGTGGGTCTATGAAAGGCCATCGTCCATTCCTTCCATACTATTCACTTTTCATCATCTTCCCTCTCATCTATCAAAACCTAGGCTAAAACATAAACTTAATTAAGAGACTCAATATCTTATTGGAATCAGATTTTATGTCCATCATCAACGATGAATTTAGAGTTGCCTAGTTTGACAATGGAAAAAGAAAAATAACAATAAATTAAGCTTTTAAAACTCACAAACCTTAGAGGCCCACCCACTCAATCATGTTTCTAGGTGTCAGATTGTCCTGATCCAAATGAACTGAACAAAAACTACTCAATCAATGCCAACACATAGACCCAATCTTCAATTCTCTATTAATGCCAACACCCAAACCCACTCAGTGCATGAAGGGGTACATACGATGAATCTCATATAAAAGTGGTCACCTTCAAAACTATAAAATATAATAAACTCCCAAGTCAAAACTCGAGTGATCTTTCGTTTGTTTGTATATGTACGTACACATTTGAAAAATCCATTATTTCTGACAAAGGATCAACACGTAGACATCTCAAGGGCCATATGTCTCCCCTTCTCTATGTCTATATATGTACACGTGTGATAAATCTATAACAAGATTAACACGTGGCTATCTCAACGGTCATGTACCTCTCCCTTCTGGAAGCTCCTTCATGCGTTTCCAAGGTTAGTATCCCAAGGTGCACGTGAGGGTTCCACCTTCCTCCCCATATTGTACATTGTGTGTATAATTTTATATTCAACATATTTATTTTATATTTGAAATACAAACTTATTTTCAACACAGCATAGCTACTGTCATGGATCCACAAACAACACTTGGGTAGGAAAAAGTGAGATCAATTAATAATTTTGATATCTCAAACTAAATGGGAAAGCATTAAAAAAAATTAAGCTGTCAAAGGCATCATTTTTGGATAAGGCAAATGTAGGAAGGTCGGTATCTATATCTAGATTTAAACATTAAGATATTAAAAAAAATAAAGTTGTCATCAACGACTGAAACATGAATGGACTTTTCACTATGCTGAAGCTTTTTGTTTTTTAATAGCCGAGAAGTAGTTTACATTAGAATTCTTATGAAAGTTTTTAAAATATGGAAAAAATAGATTCAAGTTTAGAGCTTGGATTTTATTAAATTCAAATTAATAAGTTAGAATTTATGTCAAGAAATTATGAATATTGATTTTGAAAGTGTCAATATCAATGTTTATTTTTAATTTTAATGTGAAAATTTGGATTTCGAAAATGTGGATATTGGAATTTGAAAGTGTGAATTTTGATTGTGAAAGTATGAATTTTGAATAATTTTGATTTTCAAAATCGCAAATTTCAATTTCAAATATGTAAGTTTGGAATCTAAAAATGTTAATTCCAATTACAAAATTGTATTAATATCTAATTGCTATAATGTGTATTTAGATTTGAATATGTTAAATTTATTTTCTATTGTGTTTATAATATCTATATTTGATTAATGCACAATGGTCAATATTTTATTTTTGTATGTAGATACATAATAGCACTATGAAATACATTGCTAAATATATCAATATTGAAGAGATGCAATGACATTTAAACAAGTGATAACAACCATTGCATTGCAGAATTGTACATTTTCATAGATATTTAAATCATTGTACAATAACGTTTTATATAAAAAAAACATGACAATGAGTTAGTCATTTTTACCAACTTCCTCACCTTAACAATAAACACTATGACTTGTTATGGAAAATTTATTGACAAAACCCACATCTTAGGCTAGGATAGAAGAGAGCAATAAAACTTCAATAGTTTTAAACATAGTTACCAACTTAATGAGAACTGTGACCTCAAAACGAGAACTCTGGTCCAAAAAACCCATATTTTTGCATAAAAAACATCAAAATCAACCCCCAAATCAAAAAGTGGTGCTACTGATAGCACCATTTTTTAAAACGAGGTCAAAATTACAACATTTTTCAAACATGGCCTTCAAAACTTAGACAGTAGCTCAGAAAAACCTTAAAATCAACACCTAAAAACAAAAAAGATGTTTTTGATTTTTCTTTTCTTTTCAAAACATTAAATTTTGAGATCATTTGAAATCGTATTTTTATCACTTGGTACCATTAAAACCAAAACCTCATCAACCATCAAATTGAAAATTACTACTACTGGTAGCACCGATTCTAAAATTGGGGTATTAAAAAGACACATTTTTATAATGTGGTAAAAGAACTCATCATTACTGTAAACAAAATCATAAAAGCAATCCTTAAATGTTTAATTTTTAAATGTTATTATCACGCAAAGCACAAGGTAATACATAATGCCATGAAAATATCACAATATACTTTAAAAATTCAACGACACTTTTTAATAATTTTTTCCTTTTAATAATAAAAAGGTAAATACAAGTTACATTGAATGAAACATAAATAATTTCTTAAAAGTATTGATATATTGACCATATTCAAAACATATGAGCTAAGAAATTTTATTATATTATCCATAATAAAAAACATATCATTCATAAAACATAACAAAAGATTCATAACTTCATGTAAGATCATATGTAAGTTCAATGCTCTTTTTTAGTTCCCATACAAACATCATATGGATCAAAATTTCTTAAAATGTTCCATACACTTATTTAGATTGACTCATGGTTTCTGAAATACCATCAGAGTCTACATTGTCTTTAGATGAATGTTTTGATGAAGATGTAGATGATCCATACTCTTCTCTATTGTCGATGAATGCACCATCTGAGTCTACATGCATGCCCAACATTTTAGATGTCAAATGCCTTTTTGATCTATGACTAGGTTCAACATAATCACATCTTGCATTTATTTCTTGTGGCAGTAACCTATTGATAATCTATGTTGTCTTGGAGCGAAGAGTTCCTCTCTTTGTCAAATTGAAGTCATAAACAAGTATGTCAACATCGTCTAATTTTAAGAGGTCGGTGCGACGACGAGTTGTATTTTGACCCTTTCTTTTTCTCTTTCTATTGACATGTTTCTCAACCACCATCCCTGGCTTATACACACCATTGAATGGGTGTGTACTTGTTGCATACCAATGCACTTCAATTGCAACAACATCATCATTTTCTTTCTCAATCTTTATAACCTTTCCTATCCAGAATGGATAACCATGTGGATCCTCAGTCGCTAAAACTGCAATCATGCTACCCTCCTTAATATCTTGTACTGAACCCCTGTAAAGGTCTTCCATGGCTTCGCGTTGTGCATGCGACCTTCGTAAACCAATATACATTTCTCTTTCCTCTTCTTGTGTAATCTCAATAGCACCTTCAGATTCTTGAACTTCAACAATGTTTGTTTCTTCATATTCGTTTGGCATATTTTGTGGCCAATGAAATGGAGTCCTCAACATTGTATCTTCATTTGTTGAGCTTGAAATTATGTCACTTTGACTATTGAAAAAATACTCCCACCAAACAAAATCAACAACATCAAAGTATTCATATGTATCCTTAATGGAATTTTTAATTTCTTCAAGGCATTCAAAATAATCTACATCTCTATTATGCCTTCGTGCATTACGGATTTCAACAACTGATTGTAAAAATAATAAATTTGATGCAAAAATTGGACGATCTGTAATGAACTTCAAAAATGATAAACCTAATGAAGGCCCCCACTCTGTAGTAGTTGAATATTGCTTTCCCCATATAAGTGTTTTCCCATCGATTTTTTTGAAACAAAATTTATGTTGGAAGCTAATGTCATTAAGTTGCTCAATACATTTTTCTTCACGATGTGATCCCTGAATAAATCTTCGCATGTCAAAAATTTCTTCTAATATATGAAAATCAGGCTCTGGAATGTATGCTTTCTTGATACATTCAATCAATGATGGTAGACTTCCAACATTTTTCCTCTTCAATGTTATGGAAAAACGACTGAACATTTGATCAATATGATCATGAGTGTGTCCAACAAGAAGAAAACCAACTTTCACCTTTTGAAAGATTCTCATTTCAACGAGCATGCGTAGATATCCAAACACAATTTGATTTTTATTTTCACGACTAGTGTTGTCCAATTGTAGATAGAGAACTTGAGGAAGAATTCCAGACCAGTGAATGAGCACATGATGAATTATGGTGATGGTCAGATTTGCATCATTATGAATATTTGGAGCTGTAAAGTAAACTCTTTGACACATTTTTCCATTGAAAACCATACAACCAACCAAGTGAAACTGAATGAAATTCTCTTCCTGTAAATTTTTGGGTATATGGACAAAATGTGGTAGAAGTGTTTTCTTCTGGTCCATGCCATCAATTATCTTACCTAAATATTTGTTTGGATCACCATAACACTTCTTCCGATGTTTGTACAACTTTTATATTTCACTTGATTGTTGATTCTGATGTTCTTGAAGTGCTTTGATTATGGAATCTGCACATGACATAAAATGGAAATATTGATCGTATGTTTTCATAGTTGATAACTATTCAATTTAAAAAATAAAATAAAATAGTAAATACATACCTCTTTCGGCCCCTTCAGATTTATCTCTTCTTGATTTAAGAGTATCACATATACTACAAAACCCCATCATTGACTTCTTAGGAATACAGACATTGTTGAATTGTTTCTTTCATATTCTTGTAAAATATGCATATGTAATAAAATTACTAATTCCTTCAACATCTTCAACATATCCTTTGTACAAGTTGTAGATTTCCCTCCTTGAAAAATTATATGGAATATCTATTGTGTCTCTATCTGGCATACACTCTCCATGTTTGGAAAAGAAATCACACATCCATGACAATGCAATGTTTGTGAATGGCCCACTCTCTCATCCATGATGTACCTTTGAATAAAATGATGGATCTTTTTCCAACCTTGTATGGATTCTTGATAGACGAAGATTACCAATTAAGTGAAGTTTTTTGAAATCCTTTCTGCAAAGTAAAATATTCCCAATGCGATAATCGTATACTGTATTGGTGGATGGTGGATATCATGCTCCCCATCAAATATGAATTTTGCATGCTCTTATTCATTGAAAAATATGCCTTCCTTTTATTTAAGGCATACATGTAGTCCCTGTTTTTCAAACAATTCTTTTGACAACATTCACTTGAAATCAATTCTTTTATGGAAATTGATTTAGTGAGAAATTCTTTCCTAGACCTTGTATAACTAGAATGCTTTGAATCAATATAAAAAGGTCTAATCTTGGTCCTAGACACAATGTTTCTTTGCAATGTCTCCACTATTTCATCATCCTCACTAGAAGATTGTTCCTTATCACCACAAGGAGTATCAAGCAAAACATTGTCAGGAGACTGAACTAGAGACTGTCGATCACCTTCATTTGTTGCAACTGAATGTTTGAGAACATCATCATCAACATAATCATTTGGAGAAAAATAATCATCAACATTATGTCCACTATTGACATAATCATCTTCATTTCTTTCAAAATCCCCACTTGAGTGAAAATTTCCACCATCTTGCTTAGTGCCTTGAAAACCTTCATCAGTATCTTGAAAATCCACACTAGGAGGAAAATCAACATCAACATTGTTTCTTTTTAATTTATCACCCGGGAAAGAGTGACCACCAATGGCGTAATCATCTCCGCTACTTTGAAACTCGCCACTTGAAAGATATTCTTCATCATCCTCATTACTAGCTTCAAAATCCTCACTTGGAGGAAAATATTCACTATCTTCATCGATACCCTCAAAATCCTCACTTTGAGGGAAATCATCAGCACCAACATTGTTTCTTTTAAATTCCTCATTCGAGAAAGACTGTCCAGCATTGTCGTAATCATCATCATTTCTTTTAAAGTCCCCACTTGGGGGAAATTCTTCTCCATCCTCATTCGAGCCTTGGAAATCCTCACTTGGAGGAAACTCTTCATCAGTGCCTTCAAAATCCTCACTAGGAGGAAAATCATAATCACCAACATGTTGTCTTTAAATTCTCCAATTGGGGAATTTGGTCCACCATTTTCATAATCATCTTCACTGCTTTTAAAATTTCCACTTGAGGGAATATCTCCATCGTTTCCATTGGTGCCTTGGAAATCTTCATCGGTACGTTCAAACTCTTCACTTGGAGGAAACTTTTCATCCCAATCATTTAAACGTTGATCATAGTCTCCACTTTGACCTACATTTTGATTATTTTCATTACTATTAATCTGCTGACTAGATTTTTCACCATCATATTCCTCCTCTTCATCATCGGTGCCTTCAAAGTCCTCTGATTTAGGACTTTCATGAGGAACATGTTGAATAAAATTTCTTGCACCATGATCAAAATTATGACTAGTTGAAAAATACGACACCTCATTTGCATTACAAACATTCCTATCGCATTTCCTAGTCCCAACAGAAGACGTATGCGAAGAATTTGTTGATGTCTCAGAAATACAATTTTATTTATTTGATGAAGCCATCCCTTCTTTCTAAGAACACAGAATGATAGAAATGTTCACCGTCCCTAGGACATTATAATAACATGCATAATGAGATTTTCCCTCTAAATGACCCCCCCA